>CM066250.1:6357978-6497978 GCA_033675135.1 Frankliniella intonsa
TCCTTCGGCACGACCAGCCGCTTCCCCTTCCCTCTTCCTCCCTCCCTCTCCTTCCCTCTCCTCCCTCCCTCCATCTCTCGGACCCCTTCGGCGAGGCGAACAAGGTATGAACGGCGTAATGATGGCATCCAGTATATACCCAGAGCAATTCCCCCCCCCCTCCCTGCTCGCCTCGGCCCGCCCCTGCCGACAAGCTCTATGGCAACTTGGGGTCGTGTAGGGTGGGAAGCTAAGCATAGCTTGCTTCTGGGAAGCTCGATCCGCATACGAACAAGAGTCTTTGGGCAACCGACCAGGATACGCGGTGTGAGAGAGAGAGAAGGGGAGAGAGAGGAGAGAGGAGAGAGAGAGGAGAGAGAGAAGAGAGAGGAGAGAAGAGAGAGATACGTCTGATGGGTTATACCCATGAACACACCGGCCCCGCGGCATCCTGCTCAGTTGAGCGGCCCGTTGGCCGAGTCAGCCTGTAGGGTAGGCAACACGCGCACACCCGTGCGCAGCTAACGCCGCATTGCCTACTCGACAGGCGCTCCGCGGCGGCAGCTGCCTGCCGGGCTGTGTCCCAGCCACGCCTTCGTAGCATTACGTTTGGTTGGCAAGCAATTTCTTTTCTTTCTTCCGCAAAATAAATTTAGCGCTTTCTTGATTTTCTCTCTCTCTTTTTTTTTTACAGACAGACAGACAGACATGCGTGGAGCGCTTTAATAAACTGGGCCGTCTCCGCTCTGTTTATTGAGAATAAATGAAAAGAGAGAGAGAGAGAGAGGGAGAGAGAGAGAGAGAGAGAGGGAGAGGGGGAGAGAGGGGGGGGGGGAAGAGGGATCTAGTTTGCGGTTTTGCCGTCCATTTGGACAGCCAGTACGCCCCCAAGCACGCCCGCCCACACATGACTCACAATGGCGGAGAAACAAAAACCACAAAGAAAGAAATACATTAAAAAATCAACGGTGTGTACGCGCAACAAAATCCACTATATCTGAGGAGGAACGAAATAAAAGACACGACAGCGCGGGGGAAGAAGAACAAAAGAAGAGCAAGAGCGTTTGTCGGTGTGTGACAGCCACAGCACAGCACCGCCGTCTGACACCGGGTGGGGTGGGGGGGGGGGAGGAAGTGGAGAAGTCGCAGGCGTGTCGGGAGGGGGAGGACATCACAAGGGAAGGAGGGCGTTGGTTCGGAACACACACACGCGGAAGAGACAATGGCAGATCAAGGGGAGGCGTGGAGTGGCGGCCCTGCCCTGCCCTGCCCTGCCCGGCGGGGGCGGGGGACCGGGGCGGGGCGGGGCGGGGCCATTCCCTGCCGGACCGGAAGGAGGACCACTCGTGGGATCAGCAGCAGCATCCCCCCCACGGCACGGGGCGACGCGACGCGTGGGAGGACGAGGACCTTGGGGGGCAAATGCAACGCGTCCGCAAGGACGCCCGCGCGCCGCGCCGCGCTGCACAAGTTTGTTTCCATGTTTCATCATAAAGTTTTCTTCTCCATGTTGTTCCCCCCTCCCTACTCTTCTTTCCGGTTTTAATGGAGAGAATTCGAAAAACGACGAGACGACTCCCGTTTTAGCCTGTGTTGGTGTAGAGTGTTATAAGCTCTTTTTCATAGAGATAAAGTCTGTCAGGATTCAGCCCGCCCCGCCCCGCCCCGCCCCGCCCGCGTGCCGTTTCATTCTGTCCTCCCTCTTCTCGTGATAATTCAGGGTAACGCGATACCCATACCCACCCAGCGAAAAGGGCCAGGGACGAGTAAAGAGAGGGGAGGGAGTGTGTCTGTGAGCGGATTGATAACACGGTAAAGAAAAAAAAACAATGTCTGATTTTTTTTTCAAAGGAAAAGCGGGAAAACTTTAAGGAGCTCCCTCCATTTGAGGGAAACTCTCCAAGTTTTTAGGGTGTGTCAAAAAATAAGGAAAATCCCGCAGGGTTTTTGAGGAAACTATTTTTCAATATCTGAGAAGTTCCTCAACGTTTTTGCTTTTCCTCCCAAAAAAATCAGACATTGTTTTTACCGTGAATTACACGGGGGCCAAGAGTGTGTGAACGAGCAAGGCGTGGCGAGGCGGGGTGTGCTGCGGCGGAGTGAGGTGCGGGGGAGCGGGGCGTGGCGTGGCGGCACGGGGCAGACAAGGCAATTCCGCCTGAGGGCCCGGTCCGAGCCTCCATATACAAATAACGGCAGCAAAATAGCCACCTCTCCCGTTTTATTCATCGTCTCTCTAAAGGGGAAGCCCTATTGTTGTTTGTTTTGGCCCTTTCCACACGACGCCATGCCACTCCAGCCGTCACTCCTCGGACCGCCGCACCCCGCCGCACCACCCTGCTCCGCCCCGCCCCGCCCCGCCACGCCTCTTCGCGGGTGTCCGCGGATGGCGGTGCGGAACGCCCGCAACTTGGGCGCGGGTGTAGGCTTTGGGGCGTATATATGTGATTTATTAGCGGCGCTCGGCGGCGCTGGCAGAGACATCAGCCCGCCCCGCCTCGCCTCGCCCCGCCCCACCCTACCTACGTCGCGACGCGCCCGCATAGTAGATAGGGCGGAACGTCGTGTAACAAAGTGGCCGCCACTATCGTTGAAGTAAAGGTGCCCACCCCCGCCCCCGCACCCCGGGCGGCGCAGGGCAGGGGGTAGTAGAGGGGGGGTGGAGGGGAGGGGGACAAAGGGGATCTTGTCTTTACAAACTCGGCAGCAGCAGCGCGGAGCTGTGTCGTGGACCCCAAGGCCCAAGGACCTGGCGGGGCGGGGCGGGGCGGGGCGCTCGACATGCGCGTCGCCAGGGACCTCACGGCCTACACACTGCCCCATTGTGGAAGTACAATAAAAAGCGTCCACGCCGTGGCCCGCCATGCTGGGGGGCTACCCGCTTCCAAACCACCCCCTTCACCACAAGGGACGCCCCGCCCCGCCCCGCCCCGCCGCATGCCGCGGTCCCCCCACCAGCCACCGGCCGCCCCCCGCCCCCCAGCGTCAGCCGCCTCCTTGTTGCAAAACTTGGCCGTGGGCCTTTCAATAGGCATTTCTGTGCCGGCCCAGCCCGGCTGCGGTCCATGTCCGACCTTCTAATGAGGCACCGCCCCGCCCCGCCCCACCCCCCGGGGTTTGTTCCTCCCGAAGCCGGATACCGAACGTCGCCCGTGGCGGGGGGTGAGCCAAGGCTTTGGTCTCTTATATCTCGACTTTTTTACGCACATTTCTCTCTCCCCCCCTTCTCCTTCTCTCTCTCCGGACGATAGCTGCAGTAGCCGCCGCCGCGTTGCGGGAACGTAAAAGGCAAAGAGATGTGTTTGTTATTGGCTAAACAGCGCGCGCGCCGCGGCAGTGGGAAAGGGAAGGGAAGGGCCTAACTGCAAACAATAATAGAGCCTTTATCTCCCCCACTCCACTGTGCTCCAGCCCCAGGGGCGGGGCGGGGCGGGGCGGGCCATGTTGTAGAGGCCCCATAGTACCTGTTGCGCCGCACGCCCCCGGCGGGGCCCCCGCCCCGCCCCGCCCCACCCCGCCCGGCCGGCGAGCACAAGGCCTGCGCAATCTGGTGCCAGCGCGTCTTCAACAAGTTTATTTCTATATGCGTCGTCTCGCCTAGCTCTTACCTACTCTAGGCGCATACACTCGGTCTAATTATTATTTTCATACTACTTCTTCCCCTCCCGCGCAGCTATCTTATTTTATTTCAGATGGTTACTCACCCCAGCCGATGAGCACGTAGCAGCGCAGGCGGACGTTCTCTCTGGTGAACGTCTCCACGACCAGGATGTACAGGTACAGGCCTGGGGCAGGGCAGACACAGTCAGTTCAGTAGAGGTAAAACAAAAGAGTGCTGAAGACGCTGACGATGGTGATGTTGATGGTATCGTTGTCCTAGACGATTCCCGCGACCGTGACAGCATTATAAATTTATTGTTGAATTTATTCTTAATCGCTGAATTTGCCCGTCAGAAGATCAGAGACTCTTTCTGCAGTGCTTTAAAACCACCCCCAAAAAGATTTCGCCAGCTAAGTTGCTTTTATAATAACATTTATGTAGCAAGAACGGTCGCAAGAGTCGAGAAGTTTGCCTGGGACGACTGTAAGCAGGGCGATGGAGAGAGTAGAAACGAGGAAGCAGACTAGACGAATGACCATGCGGTCAGCAGGGGTCCCAGGCCGGCGCGGCGCAGAGATATCAATCAAACGGAACGCCTCATGGAAAACTACTCCAGGCGCCCCGCCCCGCCCCGCCCCGCCCCGCGGCCCGCCCAGTGCAGGGCCGCCGACACAATGCATAAGGCACGAGCACCGCTGCACTCTGAGGGGGAGGGGGGGGGGGGCGCCAGAGCGGCGGCGTGACCGGAGGGGAGTCTCCTCCAAAGCCAAAGCCCCGCTCAAAGGCCTCAAATTGGACTTGGATCTCCAGCTCCAGCCAGTCGCCCGCGAGCAGCAGCGAGCGGCAAAGACGATAGAGGAGGGAGGCGGTGGCGGCGCGGGGCGGGCCGGGGCGGCAATCTCAGTGAACCAGTGAGGATAAAAATACGGGCTTGAGCCGGGTCGGGTCGGGCCGTAGCGACGCGGAAGATGTATATGGCGATGGCATGCACGCGCTGCGCACGGGCGGGGCGGGGCGGGGCGGGGTGGGTCGCGCCCCCAGGGACGGACGGGCTAGCGTTCCTCCTCCGGCCCCACGCATCACTCAGATGAAAAGGACCCATCCCCTTTCTCCCTCCCTTGTTTTTTCTCTGCTGCTCTCACTCTCTCGTACGGACAGCAGCAGCAGCGCCGGGCGATGAAGTGGCGAAACGAACAGACAGGAGAAAAAAAAGGAGGTGAAAAAAAAGGCGTCCGGCTGCGAGTTCGGGCAGCGCAAGAGGAAGAGAGATAATAAATGCAGGAAATAAAGGGATAGCAGCAGGGCAGGGCAGGGTATGAAAATGAGCAGCGTCGAGGGCGGCTCAGGGTAGGCGTGGCGTGGCGGGGGGAGACGGGCACATCAAAGGGGCCAAGCCCAGCAGGAGGAGAATTAGCAGGGCCAGCAGGTGCGGGGCCAACAGGCGGAGCCAGCCGGGCGCGCTTATTGGGATGCACATTTAATGTACACATTCCATGAGATAATATCTCTCACCTGCCCCCTCCCTCCCTCCTGAGCCGTGTCGTGCGGCCGCCGTGTCAACCGGGCGGCGCCTTCCACAAATAGCCCCCCCCCCCTCCCCCATCTCCCCCCCTCCCACCTCTGAAGGCCTGTGTGGCCGGCCTGTGGCGCAGCTTAGCTCCACTCCCCGTTGGCCACACACACCAGCCTGGGATGGGCGCCCGCCCGTGCCCACTGCAGCCCCCAGCAGCTACTCTCCGCCACCACAAACGACCCCGCGCTACAAGTACAAGCGGTATCGGAGGAGGGAGTGCGGCCTGCCGCCCCGCCCCGCCCCGCCCCGCCCCGCCTCGCCCCGCCCCGCCCCGCCCCAGGAAGTGTAGTGCGCGTGTAATTGGCGCGCACAGTTCCAACTAATGGTTTCCCTTTCCGCTATGCCTTCCGGCCGGCGCGGCGCACTTACCTTCCACGAACATCCAGGTGAAGGTAGTCAGGTGGAAGTAGTGGTACAGCACGAGCAGGTACAGGCACTGGTCCGAGTCGGTCTGGTCCGCAGCAGAGAGAAAGAAAAAGAGAGCGCAGTGTAAACAGGAGAGGAGATGTTTGATTTTTCCCCGCGTATTGGGCGGTTTTGAATGCCGCGCGGGTTCGTGCGCGGGCGGAGCTCGGGACTTTCTGGCAATACTGAGTTAGTTCAAGTCAGCGGGGAGCTGCGCGGGCCGGGCCGGGCGCGGCGCTCTTGAGCTCACGCGTCGCATGAATATCGCAGCAACAGACGCGGTACTCACGCTGGCCGCCCCGCCAGTCGGTCCTGGGGATTGTCTGGAGACGGCCGGCCCGCCCCGCCCCACCCCACCCCGCCCGGGCCGCCCCACCCGGCTTCGCTAAGCCTCACGCGCGGCGCGTTAGCCCGTAGGGGGTTGCGGAGCGTGGCGGAGCGGAGAGGGTACCGCTTGCATCCCAAAGGAGGCCTGCGAATAAGCTCCCGATGAGAGGGTAAATAAGTCATGCCGCTGCGCTGCGCTGCGCGCACGCGAGTCTGTGCTGCTCAACTCCAGCTTCTCCCACGCGCGCAACCCCGCCCAGCTCACCTGAACGGAATTGTTGAGGATCCACGTGAGGTCCGCCATGATGTAGGCGAACATGAGGTTGGTGTGGATCGAGTTCCTCAAACAGTGCAGGTCCCTGTGCAAAGGCAGGACACGGTAAGTGGACCACATTTCAAGGCCGCTAGGGGGAGGGTCTGGTGGCAGCCGCGCCTTCTCCACTCACTTGAACGACACGAAGATGAGCACGGCGAAGACGAGCGCGACCAGGGACACGCCGTAGCCCACCTGGTACACCATGTTGACGACCTCGAGGGCGCCGACCTCGTCCGCGTCCAGCTCGGGCCCGGGCGGCGGCACGTCCTTGCACAGCGAGTAGTTGGTGCGGGACCAGGTGCCGTTGGGGAAGCACCAGCGGGACGCGTTGCCCGTCGGGTCGTAGCGGATGCCGTTGAGCTCCTCGAGGCACTGCTGCACGGCCAGGGCGCCCGCCCGGGTGGGCGGCCAGCACAGGACGCGGTCCCAGCTGGCGGGGCAGTGCGGCTCCACCAGGCCGAGGCCGTCCAGAGGGGTCGAGGCCGCCGTCAGCGCGCACAGCTGCGAGCCATGGCGGAATTCAATTTGTCAGATGGGAGTGCAGTTCTGATACCGTCTCAACGTGGTCTGGCGGCAGTAAGGCCGGCCGGCTACGTACCTCGCTCTCCGGGGACGGGTAGGAGCCGGCCGGCCAGAGCCCCGACAGGCTCTCGTTGAGGGGCGGCCACCGGGCCCCGGCCCCGGCCGCGCCCTGCAGCCGCGCCTCCGCGGACCCGCCCGGCGCACCCGCGGCCACGGCATCACCGGCCGCACCTGCAACTCACGGGAGAGGAGGTCAAGTTAAGCGCTTGTGTTTGTCAGCAGTTAGGTGGCAGAGGGCGGTGTGCAGTATGACGTGGAGGGTAGGAGAGGCTCAGGAGGGGGAGGAGGAGGAGGAGGAGGAGGGGCTGGCGGCGGTGCGCTGCGCCATTGTCCATGCTGGACATGATTAGAGCTGGGCCGCGTGGGGTGGGGGTTGCTACAATGCTGCCCCTAAGCCCGCACCCGCCCCCGCCCCCGCCCCTGCCCCGCCCCCGGCCGGCCCCTAGGCTAGGCGGGCCGTGGCCTCCAGCCACACACATTATGCAGCGACTCGGTGGGCTCCAAGGAGCCACACTATTCACTTCCAGCCCCCGCCCCGCCCCGCCGCCCTATCGACCTCCAAGCCGCCGCCGCCCCTAATCCCGAAGCAAGCCGGCCATGTGAGGGGGCTCCTGCTCATCTAGGGGTGCGCCCAGAGCCGCGGCGGGGCGGGGCGGGGCGGGCGTGATGGATTGAGGTGGGGGCCTCCG
Source organism: Frankliniella intonsa (assembly GCA_033675135.1). NCBI lineage: Eukaryota > Metazoa > Arthropoda > Insecta > Thysanoptera > Thripidae > Frankliniella > Frankliniella intonsa. The sequence continues at coordinate 6,365,451 of CM066250.1, forward strand.
GCTGGCAGGCGGGCGGATAGGCTATAGCGGCGGGGGCGGGGGCGGGGGCGGGGCGTGCCGGAGACGGGGAGCGAGCCCCCGGGACGGGCCGGGACAGGATTAGCTCGACATGACATGGCCGAAGCAGCCGGACACCGCCCCGCCCCGCCCCGGCACAAGTCTGCAACACGCCCGGCGCAGGCATGCAGACAAAAGTACCGCGTGGCGTGGCGTGTGGCCTGGTGTGGCGCACCGGCGGGCAACTTTGCGGTCAGCTCGCGCGCGGAGCTTGACTCCTGCGGACACGTTACCCACCCCGCCCCGCCCCGCCCCACCATCCCGTGCCACTTTATCTCGCGCTGCCACAGCCGGCCCGGCCCGGCCCGGCCCGAAACCTCAAATCTCACACAAACGGACATACACACACAGACATACGGCAACACGGCGGCGGGCAGTAGGATAGCTTTGCCCCCCCCCCCCCAACCCCCACCCCACACCCCCTCGGGTCCACACCTCTCGCCCGCTCTGCTGTGGATTAGCGTGCAAGCCTCCTCATTACCGCCTTGTCATGTCGGCCCTGTGGCCCGCGGAACTTGGGAACTGGGCGTGGGGAGCGGTGTGGGGAGGGATGCGGGGAGGGATGCGGGGAGGGTGTGGGGAGGTTGTGGGGAGGGGTGCGGGGATGGGAGCGGGAAGTGTGTGGGGAGGGTGTGGGGAAGGGATCGGGGCTGCCGGCTCCAGTGACGCATTGAGCACGGCTCCGGCGCGAGGCTGATGAATGGCACGTTTTCCTCCAACCCTGTGCAATTTAAAGCCGTCGATGGCGCTCCGGCCCGGCCGGCAGGTGTGTCCTCCCCGCCGCCGCGGAGGACAGCGTATCGCGCAGGTGCAGGCCGATGTGGGCGCGGGGCGTGGAGCGGGGCGTGGAGCGGGGCGCGAGACGCGGAGCGGGGCGCGGGACGTGGGGCCGGCCGTGGCGATAAGGGCGACAAGCGCATAAAGCGGACGTTATTGCCGCAACAGTGAGAGAGCGAGAGGATGATAGAGAGCGGGAGAGAGAGAGAAAGAGAGCGAGAGCGTTAGAGAGTGGACGGCGAGGGGGAGGTTGAATTGCTCCATGGTAACTCTCCTGCGTCCCCCGCCAGAGTGCGCCGCAACTGCTCCCATACATCCTCATCCCCAGGCTCTGAGGTACCGGTACATTTCCACTGCCGGCCTCTCCAGCAGCCACCCCGCCGCCCCCGCCCCCGCCCCCGGGCTAGGGTCGACCGCATTCCTGATCCATGGGGGTGAGGGGTGAGGCGCGAGAGCCGAGCCGGCGGTGGGGGCTGGAGGCGGGGCGGAGCGGGGCGGAGCAGGTGAACCGGAAGTCTGAAGCCGCTCCCCCGCCGCGGATTAAGTTGTACCGCGCTCGGCGGCGTGCCGCGGTCTGTTCCGCTTCCCTTGCGATGCGTTCATCGGGAACAGATGGTGTTGTCTGCCGCTTCACCCCTCCCCGGTCAAGGGCGCGCGACCGCGAGCGCCCCCCGCCTGGCTGTCGGCAGGAACGTCCAGCTATCGCAAGTTTTCCCCGGCCGCTCCGCAACTCCCGGCCGCGCGACCGAACGCGCCGCTGCCGTTTGAGGGAGGCACCCTTACCCGCCCTTACCCCTTGCCAGCGGCACAGCACCGGGCCCTTAACGACTCGTGGCTCGTGGCAGGAGCGGAGCCCACGGCCTCCACCCCCTCGCCCCGCCCCGCCCCGCCTTTCTCGGGTGAATAACTCGCCCTTGCGATGCTGGCCGGCCGGTGGAGCCCCTGCTCCACGCCACGCCACGCCACGCCCTCGCGATTCTCCTGTGGCCTCGGCCCCCCCGGCCGCGTGAGCAGTCGGACCGTGACGTGGCGTGCGCTTTGAGCGCGAAGCTGGCTGACCGCCCGGCCCCGGCCCCGGCCCCGGCCCCGGCCTCCCACTGCCCTGTCCGTCGAGGTCGAGGCCGTGAGGAGTGGCGCCCTGCCTGCGGTGACCCTACTGCCTGGCCGCACACGCCCCGCCCCGCCCTGGTGCCTTGACAGCCCGACCACATCGCCTTGCCCCGGCCCGGCCCGCCGGGGGCGCGCGCACAGTCACAGCAGGCACGCCATGCCGCGGGGGCTCTGCGCTTTATAGGCTGCAGCAGGCTGAGGCCACGCCCAGCCCGCTCCGCTCCAGCTACAAGGAGCGCCGAGCGCAGCCCGCGTGATGGGGTGATGGGCTCCGTCGATATGGCGCACTGGGGGAACCCGCAAGTAGTGTGCGAACGGTGCGCACTGGAGGAGGAGCGAATCTTCATTCCTACAATTAAACGAGTTAAGATGTGAAGTTATTTTACAGGAATTTCACACACCTCAGATGGAAATTCACACACCCACAAGTGTGCGATTATCACACACTTGTGGGGCGGCACCGGCGGTATGGAGCTGCTGCGGCTGACCGGTGGTGGCAGGTGTCGCTGGTCGGCAGGCGCCAGGCACCTCCAGATCCACCCCAGCCCCCGCCCCACCGGCCCAGCCTATCCCATTTCACGCGACCTCGCCCTGCCCACCCGCCTTCCCCCTCCACCTCTCACCCTTCGGACTGGAAATCAGAAATGAATGAATTCATGAGCAGGAATACTCGGGATGAATAACTGAAAGCAAAAAGGAAGCGGCAAAAGGGTGAGAGCAGCAAGCGACTGGAAGTGGAGCGGCTTGGCTCTGACGCGGATGGGGCGGGGTGGGGCGGGGCGGGGCGGGGCGGGGCGGGGCGGGGCGGGGCGTGGTGGGGCAGGGCGGGGCGGGGCTGGGCGGGGCGGCCTCTCGCCCCCCAAGGAGGCTGTCAGCGAGGACAATCATATAGGCAGGCATCCTCGGCTCGGTTCGCGCATGCGGACGCCGCTACTCCTGCTGGCCGGAGTTTGATGTTGATGTATCAGTTCGGAAGGGATATGGCTGTGGCGGGGCGCGGGCCGGGCCGGACTGGACCAGGGCAGCATGGGAAGACTGCCAAGTGTTCGCCGAGGGCAGAGCCGACCCCTATCCGGCTCCAGTGAGGGGTGGGGTGGGGGCGGGGCGGGGCGGGGTGGGCACACGGCCCTCGGGCACACCGGCAACAACCAACTACCTCCCCGTCGATACGGATCCCCCCGCGCCGCCCCCAGCCAATCCACGTGCCCGAGCCCGCGCGGGCTGCCGCCGCCACCGCCACCACTGCCCCTCCACGAGCGGAAGGATAAGAATGATATAGGTACACAGGCAGACACGGGCCCGGGCAGGGCCTTTCCCTTCGCCTCCGCGGGAGGTCTGGAGCTGCACCGCCCCGTCCGGATAGGGTGGGTAGACTCTGAGAAAGACAACTCTCCTCCTCCGTTCCCTCATCACTACCCCCGAGCTACAACTACGCTCGCATAGCACAACAAAACAGCGAGGGGGAAACAACTCTCAAATTTTTGTACACCTAGTAATTCAGAAAAATTCAGGGAAATTCAAAAAAATTCAGAAAAAGTCAGTAAAAAATCAGAAAAATTCAGAGAAAGTCAATAAAATTCAGAAAAAATCAGAAAAATTCAGAAAACTTCGCAAAAATTCGCAAACATTTCGGAAAAATTCGAGCAAAAATTCACAAAAATTCAATAAAAATTCACAAAAATTCACAAAAATTCAAGACATTTGTACACTGAAATTCAGAGTTGTTTCCCCCTCGCAAAACAGAGACGCGAAAAGCTACGCGGAGCAAAATAAAACGTGTTGTGGGTGTATGAGCAGGCAGGCGGGCAGGGTCGCGTCCGCGTGACGTCACACAACTGTGACACTCGACACTGGACTCCTCCCGTCTGTCTGCGCTGCGCGCGGTCTCGTCTTGTCTCGTCTGCAATTTCTGACGTCGTGGAGTTAAGGAGGACAAGAGAGAGGGGAAAAAATGACAAAAAGGCGGGTAATTACGTTTGAAGAATTGGAGGAAAAAAATATGGGGTGAAATCAGAGTTGCGGATTGCGTTCCACGGTGGGTTGGGAAGGTGTATAAGAAGGTCGAAAGGGGCGTAACTGGCGCGGAGCACGATAATCTCCCTCGAGTCGGGCAGGAGGCCGAGCCGACCGCCAACTCAGTGCTGGGCGGAGAGCAGACGGTGGTGGCGTGAGCCACGTGGTGGAAAAAGCTCGAGAAACTGTAAACTGGTCGCGGCGGGGCGGGGCGGGGCGGGGCGGGGCGGAGCCGGGTGGGGTGGGGTACGGTGACCGGCGGCGACCTTCCCGCAAACATATCACTTAACTTGGGGAGTGAATTGTGCAAATTGTCCCTGTCGCCCGCAGCCGCACCACCGCGTTGAACGTGTTCTTATTTAAGGAGGGGCGGAGCCGGGTGGGGTGGGGCGGGGCGGGGCGGGGCGGGGCGAGGTGGGGCGCGAGGCGCGAAGCGGGGCGGGGCGGGCGCCGGCGCTCACGCTTGTTCTTGTTACTTATCGAGTGGGCTCCGAATCAATTCGCACCCTGCCTGAGCGGGCGAGGAAGGGAGAGAGACACAGAGGGAGTGTGTGAGAGGGAGAGGGAGTGGTAGGGGAGAGGAGGGAGGGAGTGGGAGGGAGGGGAGGAGGAGGGGAGGAGGGGAGGGGAGGAGGAGGAGGGCGCGGCGCCGCCGTCACCGTGCCGATTTACTAGGTCATTTAGGTCAGGGAGAGGAGAGGAGAGGAGAGGTCGGAGAGATTCTCATCCCCTTTGTTTTCGCTCCCGCATGCACGAGGGTGGTGGGGCAGGGCGGGAGCAGAGCAAACGTGCCGAGCTTACTGTAAGTCGAGCCCCGGGCGGGGCGGGGCGGGGCGGGGCGGGGCGGGGCGGGGCGGGGCGTGGCGGGGCGGGGCGGGGCGGGGCGGGGCGGGGCCCGTTCGGTGGGGCGTCCATCACACACACATCAGCGGCTCTCAATAAAAGCGCTCCATCACACCGCCGTCAAAGCCTCTCTGGTGGATATGCACCACCCCGCCCCGCCCCGCCCCGCCCCGCCCCAGACATACCGGCCCCCGTGGGAGACAAATGAGAGCCACGTATCGCTAAGGCGGGCTAGGACCGCCATGTTGGTCGCGGCCCCGGCCCCGGCCCCGGCCCGCCGCGCCGCGGGGGAGCGCTCCCTCCCCTTTCATATTCACGCGTCAAGACTGTCTGGTCTGTCTCAAGGAGAAAACGCTGTGGGGAGCCCCGTGACAAAGTGAAGCGACACGACGGGAGTACATTTATTATACGGGCTGGTTTTATATATTTTAGGTTAGGTTATTGCTGCGACTGCTGCGTGGTTTCGTCGGGGCAAATAACCCTCACCGCGCGGAGGATCATCGAGGTCCCGCAGTCTGCTGCAAGCCGAAGAGACTGTCATGGCCGTCGGGGGACAAGTAAGGCGACCTCCACAGGCACAACTCCATTAATTAGCTGGATCTTTTCCGGGCAAAGAAAAAAATGAGAGTTGGAGAGAGAGAGAGAGAGGGAAGAAAAGGAGACAGGCAGGCAAGCGACGCGGCGGGAAGGGACCGGTGGGTAGAGATCTCCTCTCCTCTATCACCCCCTTTTTCGTCGTGAAATGGATCTCAAGTACAAAACCACGACGAGTTTTCCTCCTCCTCCTTCCTTCCTTCCTTCCCGTCAACCCGCGCCGCTTCCCTTACAGCGCCGCCGCCTTGCCCGCCTGCCGACATCCCGAGTCGTTTCGCCAATACGACTCCCAAGTACGGGGTAATAGAATAGGGGTAATTAGACAGGGAAATTGTCACGTGGCGCCTCCGAGGCGCGCGTGTGTTTGTTCAGTGGGACTTGTTCCGCCCCGCCCCGCCCCGCCCCGGGCCCGTGAAGTGGTGTCAGAGTCAGTCCATCGCCAAGTCATTAGCGGTCCTCTTGTGATCACTGGGGCCTATAGTCGGCCCGACAGCATGGTGGCGTGGAGCGCGTGCGCGCGCACACACACACCAACCCCAACCCCACACCGACACCACCCTATCATTCATTCACCACACAGCAGAAGCAAATACCCCCACTCTATCACTGCCCCCCGTCTCTCTCTCTCTCTCTCTCTCTCTCTCTCTCTCTCTCTCTCTCTCTCTCTCTCTCTCTCTCTCTCTCTCTCGCTCTCGCCGAGCGCCGTGTCCATCAGACAGCCGCTCAATGCAGGCCTCGGTCCGGCCCGGACATAACAGCAGCACAAATTATTTATTTTACGTGCCAGTAGTCTGCAATAGCGTGACCCGGCTAAAACCCCGCAAATACCCTTTTCTGTCCTTCCGCGTGTCGTGTGTGTGTGTGTGTGTGAGGGGGTGGGGGCAGGAGTTGATGGGGATGGGAGGCGGGAGGTCCGAGGATTCCAAAGGGGAGGACCGTGGCTGGGGTACTGTAGGGTGCGCGACAAGTCACACGTCACAGCGCGACGCGCGGCCAGGGCGAAGCGAAGGCGGAAGAAGAGACGCAGAGCCCTTCGTTCGTCCATTTTTTTTTTTTTTATATATATCCTTTCGCGGATGTCATTGGGCCAGGAGGGGCGGGGCGTGGCGGGGCGGGGCGTGGTGGGGTGGGGTGGCCAGCTCGGGCGCGGTGTCCACCGGCATTGCGCCACTCGTTTCTCTCCCCGCCACCGCCGTGCCCTGTGGCCCCTGTGGGTGGCTGCGCGCATCTCGGGGGCTTAATCCCCTCGTATCCGTGCGCGGCTTGGCCCGGCGGGGCGGGGCGGGGCGGGGCGGGGTGCGGCGGGGCGCGGCGGGGCGCGGCGGGCCGGGTTCACAGGGGACCCCGACTCTTCCCACACAATTACTAGCCCCCGCGGAGCAGGCATCGGGCTGTGCTGGGCTGTGCTGGGCCCGGGCGGTCCGGTCCGGCGGGAGCACGACAAGATGAGCACGCTCAGCGAGCAAAGCGGCGGGGGCGGGGCGGGGCGGGGCGGGAAGGACGGAGAGGACGTCCTGCTGGAACCCTCAGAGTGCCTCGGCCTTCCCTGCACGCCACAGCGCACGGGCCCGCACCCGCCCCCACCCCCCCCCCCCCCCCCCCCCCCCCCCCCCTACCCCCGCCCCCAGGCCGCAGCCGCCTCCATGGAGGCACTCTTAGAGTCAACTCCTGCCTGAGCCGAGCTGAGTTGTTTGTTGGCAGAGCGAAACGAGAAACAGCCCAAGCGGACAGGACAGCGTGGCGTGGGCACGGGCAGGGTCTGCAGGGGTGGGGGGGGAGGGGGGCGTACCTGGGTGCGGCCAGGATGGACCGCGGCACTGCTCCCCATCACGGACATGAATGGCGAGTACCTGTCCCGCCCCGCCACGCCCCACCCTGGCCCGGCAGGTACATGGAGGGTAGATGGACTGACTGGACGGTCCCGGATTGGATTGGATTGAATATCCGTAGGGGGGAAACCCGGACTGCTGCGCAAGTTGACACAGCGTTCACGCGGAAAGCTTTATATTGATCGACTGTAAAATTCACGGCAAAAAAAAAACAGGGGGGTACAGCGTGCACGACGTTTTGCCGCATGGTTGGAGCCCCCTCGGGTCGGGCAGAGATCGGGTCGGGAGGGAGGGTCTCTGATTCCCGCGGCGGTTATATTGACGAGACGAGGCCCTGTCCCGGCCCCGGCCCCGGCCCCGGCCCCGGCCCCCACGACCTCTGCGGTGCCCATGCCTCCACCGCGCGGCCCGGCCCCTAGCTGGCCTATCTTGGCACGATTTTTCCCTTTTATCACAACACGATTGCCCCGTTTCCCCACGCCCCCTCCCTCCAGCCCACGCGAAAACAACAACACAAAAGGGGGGGAAAGAGGAAAACAGGAAAAAAAACTTGCTCACAGCCGACAGTGGAAGGCGCGCCTGCTCAGCTGCAGCTGGAGGCTGTGCGGCGATATTCGCCATGGCGATTGCAAAGTTGCCCGCGCCATGCTAAGCAGAGAAACCAAGAGTGGTTCACAGCGATCGCAAAGACGACGAATTCTCCGCGCGGCGCAGTGGGTCGCCAATTCCTAATTCTGGTTTAAAGCATCGAGTGGTGAGTAGACATAGGCAGCTCCGGAGCGGACGAGACGAGAAGCGCATCGCAGGCGGATCCGCCCGCCCCCTCCCTCTCTCCCTCCCCTTTCGCCGCAGGAATCGAGAAAGTCGATCCGAGGCCCGTCTTTGGCATGTCAAACTGACATCGCCTCGGTCCACCCGGTCCAGTCAGCTGACAACTTTTTTTCTACTTTAATAGGAGGGCTTGTAAAGTGCCGCCGCGATGCCGCTGAACGCTACTCGGGCTCCGCGCCCGGCCCGTAGTCACGTCAGCCGGGGAAATGTCTGGGAACGAGTTGGTCGCAATGAAAGGGGAGAAGAATCTCAACTGATCAAAGTGGACGGAGACGTATGGGTCGCTGCGCTGGCGGGCCAGGCGGATTCTCGACCGGCGAATTACGGAAATTACGTCAATCTCTTTTTTTGGCCTTTCGTATTGTACACTTCGATATGTTCGCCGGTCCTATTCTTCCCCCCGCCCGCTGTGCAGCCCCGCCCCGCCCCGCCCCATCTCACCAGACCACCACTCCGCCGTATATCGACAAAGCACAAAGCTGCTTATTTCGTTAACAACAGACGCACGGAACATCTTCATTTTTCCCGTTCTTCCCGTTTCTCCTCCTCCTCCCCCGCCTCCGGTCCCTTCTCCACTCCGTCCCCGAGGCACAATTCTGCCCGGGTCAACCCAAACCTCGCTCTGCCTCGCATTCGCGTTTTGTACCGAGGACCCCGCGAGGGAAGGCGAGCCGGGCCGAGCCAGGAGCAGCGCCCCTCGCCGTGGCGGGGCGGGGCGGGGCGGGGCGGGGCGGGGCGGCCAACCGCGCGGCAACCTTTTAGAAAGATCACAGGTCCTTCTTTCGCCACAACTCTCCTCGCAGGCGAGACCACACAGCGCGCCGTCAGCCGACAGGTTAGCGCGACAGTACGAAATGTCAGTGTCCGCGTTGACCGTGTAAGGAATCCTTTTTCTTTCCTTTTTCTTTAAAACAATACTAGCTCTTGATTGAGCTTATAGTCAGTTCTGTGCACACGCGGACACACACGCACGCACACTGCAGTGGGGACGCGACGGAAACGGGAACCGGCGACCAAATTGGCGGAAGAAAAAGGCGGCGGGAGCTATAAAAAGAAAAAAGGGAATTCCTAATGAGGACCATAATAAATAAAAAAAATATCGACCGCGTTCGAAACAGTACAAATACAGAAGGTAAAGGGGCCTGGGATAAAGGGGATAATTATAAAGAGCGAAAAAGTTAAGTGTAGGTAAAGCCTTTGGAGCGGCCCAGAGGGCCGTCAGCAACTCCCATGGCAATTAGCCTGTAACGTCGCGACACTCTGACGAAAGAAATGCCAACCGGACCGGAGGAGATCCGCGCCGATAAAGCTGTTAAAAGGTCATGGGGCTGTTCTGTTAACATTGGTAACGACAAACACCCATACTGTCAGTTAAATATCTAGCAAACTTTTGACTTGGTTTTTTCGAGGAGTTGGGTGGAGGAGCACAGACAGACGGACTCTCTGGAGGCGTCCGGGCTCACACCTGCCTCCTCGTAAAACTCCGACGGACGGACCGCCCAGACAGCGCGAAAAGGCGCGTCGACGCGGAGACTCTTGCAAAGTTTTCTTTGCTATACTTTTGTTTTTATTACAGTGTAGAAGATTCTTTCTTTTTTTCAAACTATGCAGCCGTGGCTGCGTATAATCCGCAAAGAGCGTATGCGCGCCTATTTCCTTTGTGTACTTAAAATAAAGTAATAGCGAAGCAGGGCGTGCTAACATAACCGAAAATAATTTCTCCTTATCGGTTAGAGAAATTGTAACAAACTGGGGTTCATTGGGAAGCTAAGATTGCACAGAATTTTCCATACCTCATGACCCGAAATCATTTTAACACTCCTTGTGGCCGAAAATAATTTTTGTGGCGAACGCGCGGGGAGCGCCTGCGAGGTAGGCCAAACGATAGGCCTGCGTGCACTCAAGCTCGGCGGGACGGCCTACCCACCAGGCGGCCCGCTAGCCGGGGGCACGCACACGCACGCACGCACGCGGGGGTGGCGAACAGAGAGGAGCACCTGACCCGCATCGCGATGGAGGCCACGCCCCGCCCCGCCACGCCCCGCCCCGCCCCGCCACGCCCCGCCACGCCCCGCCACGCCCCGCCGCCCTCATGACTCACACAGACCATCCACATACTCCCCTCCATGCGTGGCTTTGGCTAATTCCTAAAGAAACATGCACGCCCTGATACTACGAGTATATGAATTCCAAGCAGAAAAAAAAAGGAAAAATAACCATGTGGATTCTGTAAAAGATATATCCAACACGCGAAAAGGACTATCCTGTTCCTGGAAAAGCAGCAGCGTTGCATAAAGCTGGGGAGATTTGGAGCAGTGCTCCCTGCGGCTCGGGTGATTACCCGCTCGCCATGACATGCCACCACGCCCGCCACCAGGGACGCCCCGCCCCGCCCCGCCCCGCCCCATTGAGTGGCTCTTTTGGTGACGGACCGAAAAGCAAGCGGGACGTCTTCTACTCGGAAATAGGATAGCCGTGAGGGTGCGGGGCGGGGCGGGGCGGGGCGGGGCGGGGCGGGGCGGGGTCCTATGTGGTGGTGGGGTGCTTCCGCTGGCCGAGCAGCCCACCCCGTCGTCCGTCGTGTCAGTCAAACTGTCGATACAGTGCCCGGCCCGGCCCGGCCCGGCCCGAGGCAACGCGTCTGACGGAGCGCCGAGGTACAGCCCTCCGGACCTACTTGCCCCTCTCGACACACACACACATGGACCAGTTAGGCACCGCGACTGACTAAAAAAAAACAACGGAAAGGAGAAAAAAAATATCGCTTTCGTTTTCCGCAGCACGCGTCGAAAAAGGGCTTTGAAAATACTAATGGTGTGTTTGTGAGGGTCGGCCAGAGTTTTGGCAAAAGGGCCAGTGCGGGGGAAGAAATAGAAAGAAAAGGAAAATGAGACATAGAAAAAGGGAAAGCACGGGAACCGGGGAATGAGAAAGTGGATGGGGAGATGAGAGAGAAAGGAAAAGGGGAGAGAGAGAGAGAGGGGAGGGGGGGGGGGCACGCGCGCCGCACAGCGCCCAGCGAGGCAAAGGGGCTCGCGCCAGGCCCAGCATATCCTGTCTTCTGCTTTATTGAGTATCGGCCACGGTAAATTGCTGCACTCTCTAGTCTCCTCGGAGAGGAGAAGAGCGTGCTGCTGCCCGACCCGACCCGACCCGACCCGGTTAGAGAGACTCGCGTCGCCTCTCTAGGCCCAGTCTGACGAGGAATCGAATTATCTGCCGGCCTGGCGCTCGAGCGCACAGGACAGGAGGGACGGGAAGCGTCAGGGAATCTGCGAGAAAGGGAAGGCCACGGGCGGGCCGGGGGCGGGCCGGGGGCGGGCCGGGGGCGGGCCGGGGGCGGGCCGGGGGCGGGCCGGGGGCGGGCCGGAGGCGGTCGTGGAAGGGTGCGGAGTAGTCATACGCCGGGCTCTGAGTAGGACGGCACAGGAAACAGGAAAGTGAAAATTAGCGCGCATAGCAGTAGGGTAGGGGGGTCGCTCTTCAAGAGAGTAAATGGCACATCAGGAAATCGCCGAGAGGCGTACGTCTATGTCGACCCGGATGGAAGGTAATATCCGCAGAGTAGTCCTGCGTCAGGAAAAAAACAAACCAAGTGACGGCAGTACAAGTTCTCTTCCGCAAAGAACTGGCAGTAAAATGTATAATAATGAGAAAGCTCCCGCCTACACGCGCGTACCTCCGTCCCGGCCGGCGTGCCGCCCCGCCCGGGCGGGGACGCAGCTGGACCAGAAAATCGCAGCACGAAGTATAATATCCCTCTCCGAGAAAAAGTTTGGCGTGCGACTCGCGAGCGCCTGGCCTGGCCGCGCCGACAGGAGGGCGCTTACTTCTGCGTGCAACATGGACATGGGGGAGCGCCACCGTAGGGGCACTGACATGAACCCCGCGTGCACACTCGCGAACACACAGCGAGACTGATAGCGGGGCGGGGCGGGGCGGGGCGGGGCGGGGCGGGGCGCGCTCCTTATCAGACAGGTGGCAGGGCACCGCCGCCTTTCCCACAGGACCGCAGCGGCGCAGCGCACGTGTAAGGGCGTAGTGTCGCGCTCGCTGACTTTATATGTTTTCCGATTTAGCGAGCGACAAAGCGAGGCAAGAGGGGGGAGGGGGGGGGGGAGGAAGGAGTAGGCAGGGAGCACACAATCGTCGTGCGGTCGAGAGGCAATACGGCTTCTCCAACACTCGCACGCGCCCTTAGTCACTTTCTCTCTTCTCTCTCTCTCACACACTCTCACTCTCACATCTCTTGCTCTCATTTCTTGCAGGGGCGGCCCCCGCTTATTTACGAGAACGGTACTCCGCACCCACCTACGACCAACAAAAAGACGGAGACAGAGAGAGAGAAAGAGGGAGATTCAATGATGAGATAGAGCGAGACAAAGAGCGAGAAAAAAGAAGACCCCTCCACCGCTGCTACCGCGTTCCGTTCGGAGGAATAAGATAACGTAAAGGTAATCTCCGTGGCGCTCTCTAAGCCTCCCCCTGACTGCGATGCCATGCTCGTGCCCTTTCTCCACCTCCCTCCCCTTTCGCCCCCGCCCCCGCCCCCGCCTCTCTCTCTCTCTCTCTCTCTCTCTCTCTCTCTCTCTCTCTCTCTCTCTCTCTCTCTCTCTCCAAACCGCAGCGCAGCGCAGCGAGCCACCTGCGGCGCACCAGACCGAGCCGAACTGTTCTCCCCGCAGAACCAGCAACAAGAGCAGCAGGGGAGGAGAGGGGAGAGGAGAAAGGGGGAAAGGGGGGGAGGATGGGAGGCGAGCACATCACTTTCCCACAAAACCCGCCGCCACACTCTGGCTTTTTCTTTACCTTTGTTTTTTTTTTTTTTTATGACCACTTTGTCGTGGTTGCGCGCTCTGCACAAGCAGGGGTACTAGTAGCGAGCGCGGCGGCGCGCCGGGCCGGGCTTACACTCAACCCCTTCCTGTTTAGAAACGCACGAGGATCGAGGTGAGAGCACTGTGAGAGTTAAGGGAAAATTTTCCATGAGAAAATTTTTAGGACACTTGGTATCGACTTCTGATTCTTAAACGAGCACAAATAGGCTTTCGTTAATGTACGATTTGGATCGTAAAGTCACAACACCGTTTGTAAATCACAAATTACGAAAAAAAAAGTCGTAAACTTACAGATACATCTTTTACAGTGAGAGAGGCGGGGGAGGAGGGAGAGAGAGTGACAGAGCGAGAGAGAGCGAGAGTAGGGAGAGGACTGCGCAGTGATACGGCGCGGTGCGGCGCGGCGCGGCCAGACGGCGGCATTGTCCTCCTATTGGCCCCCATGGCATTGGCCGGGCCCCGGGCCGGCACACACTCGGCGCGGCTGCAGCTGCGCAGCGCCTGGGGCCCGGCCCGGCCCGGCCCGGGGCCGCCAACAAGTGCAGGGCAGGGTCACGGTCCTGCAAGTCTCGCACGGCAGCGTTATCCCCGTGCCCTGCGCTGCGCTGAGCGCCTGGCTGGTAGGCAAGCGCGCGGCACCGGTGCACGGCGGGCCAGTCTACCCAGCAGGGGCTCTCCCCTCCCCGCGGGGCGCTCCGCTGCGGTTGTACTCGTGACAGGACAGCAGCCACTGCCCTGCCCTGCCCAGCCCAGCCCGGAGACGGACCCGGAGCCCCCCCGCCGCCCGGAGCGGCCCAGCCCGGAGCGAGAGGAGTGTCGGGTGTCGGGCACAGTACTGGTGTTATACGGTCGGGGCGAGGCGAGGAAGGACAGCCCCCAAAAACCCACGACATAATTTCGCCGAATGGCAGAGTGGTAGGGCGTGCCACCACCACCACTACCACCAGCACCAGCACCAGCACCAGCAACACAACCACCACCACCACCACCTCCCCAACCCCGACTCGGCGGTGCATTTCGCGGTGAAATGGGCCGGAATACGAGAACAACGGAGACCTCGCGAGACCTGTCCCTGTCGCTCGGTGCTCGGCCTGGCCCCTGGTCTCCCTGCAGCGGCGCGCTATATGCCGCGGGGCCACGCTATACGCCAAGGCAATCAGCCGTGCCCAACCAGGGCTGCACTTGGCTTGTTGGCACAGCGCGGGCGGGGCGGGGGGAGGCCATCCCCCTTACGTCACCCATCACCAGCCTCAAGGAGGCCCGCCTGCTTGTTGTTCTTGCGGCTCGGCTCGGCTGGCCCGCTCCTGGCCCCATCTCCGCTCTGTGAGGGGAGTCGCGCAGCCCCGCCCCGCCCCGCCCCGCCCCGCCCCGCCCCGCCCCGCCCAGCACTCCAGTATTGTCATTTAACTTGGCGCGGCCGTGCTCAAGGCCGCGGTGTTGGCCCGCGGGCCGCGCGAACATGGGCTGCGGCAGCCCCCCGCCCCGCCCCACCACAGTAAAAAGATAATTTACCGATAAAAATGAGGCGAACCACAGGCTGAATACAGGGTAGCACTAGAACCCGCACGGGGTAAGATTTTCAGTGAGGAAAATTGTGTGAAAATGTTCGGAAATGCGCACCGGCGCGCGGCGCGCGCTAGCGTGCCCTTCACACTGGCTGCATAATGGAGACGTCAGGAGAAGGGGATAATAAGGGAGGTGGGTGTCGCGGGGATATTTTCCTCGAGGGTCTTGGCGGCAGGCACGCGAACGGGCGCCGAGCAGGTGAGGCGGGGCGGGGCGGGGCGCGGCGGGGCGGGATTATGAGCCAGCGGGTAGGGGTGTTATCAGGGCCGCGCACCCCTACCCCTGCCCCGCTCCCGCCCTGGCCTGTCCTGGCCTGCAGGAGGCGACAGAACTGCAGGGCAGGCAGCAGGGACTGGCGCAGGTCAGGTCACCGCAGCGCAGGCAGCGCAGCGCCTGCCTGCCTGCCTGCCTGCCTGCCGGCATTAGACCCTCGATTTACGGCCGGTCAGGAGGTCAAGGGACAGCGTGTGGAGTGCCTGCAGCAGCGGCAGCAGGTAAAGGGGCCAGCAGGGGGCAGCAGGGGGGGGGGGGGGGGGCGGGGCAGCAGACTGCCGCCCTCCTGCGACGCTGCGCACGCGCTTGTGGTAGCAGACGACGCGCGTTTTCCCGTTGCCGCGTGCGCTTTTAATTCGCATGGAGTCCAAACTAAAGCAGATCTGTGCCGCCGCGGCGGGGCGCGCCGAGCTACGCGCCGACGCCTCGCTCTTTCGCTTCCCTGGTTCAACACCACGCCCCGCCCCGCCCCGCCCCGCCCCGCCCCGCCCCGCCCCGCCCGGCGTGCCTTGCAATTAGATTACGCCTGCCTGCATCACAACGTCTCTCCGCCCCTGCTGCGCAGCAGCTAAACTCTCTTTCTCCCGCTCTCTCACACACACACACACACACACACACCAAAAAGGGTCTTTAATGAAATTAGGTTTGGACAGAGATGGAGGGGGGAGGGCCTTGTGGTGGGGCTTCTGCTCCAGGCTTCTCCAGGTCCTGCTGCTGCGACACATCGCATGTCCCCATGAGCGCCCCGCTGACAGCAGCACAACACCGCGCCCTGCCCGGCAGCGGCGAGAGACAGAGAGAGAAAGAGGGGGGGAGGGGAGGACATTTTTTCTCTTTCTTTCAGCACACGAGCAATATCAACATTCGACGGAGAAAACATTGATAACACGTTTGTAAAATATACACAGGTCGTTTCCACGAAAGAGAATAAAAATATGTCGTTTCTTTCAGTCCAGCAGGAGTAAAAAAAAAGCTTGGGAGACAAGGTAATTGGTTGGGTTCACCGTTCTGTCGGAGAGAGGGAGAGAGAGAGAGAGAGAGAGAGAAAGAGGGTCAGGCTTTTAAACGGCGATCGGCAGCCAATCAACACAGCTCATGGGGCGGAACCTTGCAGGGCCAGGGCGGGGCAGGGGCAGGGGTGGCAATGTGAACGACATCAAAGCGAGCGGGGCGGGGCGGGGCGGGGCGGGGCGGGGCGGGGCGGGGCGGGGCGGGGCGGGGCGGGGCGAGGGCGGGGCGAGGGAGGAGTGGGTCGCAAGCGCTACAGATCGCAACCGCTACAGGTCACAAGCGCTACAGCTCGCTAACGCTACGGGTCGCAAGCGCTACGAGCCACAAGCGCTACAGCTCGGTAGCGCCTGTCACAAGCGCTACAGCGAGAATCCGCGCGTTAAGGCGGAGCCGAGCCGAGCCGAGCCGAGCTAAACCTTGAAAAATTACGCACGTGGCGTGAAAACATGGAAAATTTTGCGACAGTAAACCTCCCGAAGGAGGTTTGGTTCCCGCCAGGCACAGGGCTTTATTACCCCCGTGGCAGCCAACTACTTCGGTGTTCTTATGGGAACCGGCGCTTTTCTGGCTGCGACCTGTCGCGCAATTCGACAGATTTGATCCCCGTACTGTCAGATTTAGTCGTACGGTGGTTAATCGAACTGCCCTGTCCCCAGAGCATGGAATAGCTATTTTTGGAGCCAGATTCACAGGACTTATGACCCCACGACCGACCACCAGTCGTGGGCATGAGAACTTCCTGGCAACCCGCTGTCGCTACCAGTGAAGAACCTACCTGGGTTTGAACCAGGCCCCATGTGCCGAGTCTCACAGACACCCCACGGTTTTCGCGGCACCACTAGACCACTAGACCGTCGGCTATTCCACGAGGGAGCTCGGTTGAAATGGGGCTTGAATTCCACTCTCCAAATTGTTGTCCTCAGAAAATTAAATGTTTTGGTAAGATTCGAACCTCTCGTCCTGCGACTCTCGCGCGGACACTATGCCGGCACGGTTACGACGCCACGGTACCAGATGCCGGACCACTAGGAGTCATGCTGCGCGAGAAGCCAGACAGTCACCGAAGAAACGAAGCCGGTGTCATGAGTGCGCCTGCTCTCCGGTCAGTGCTCGGCCGGCCGCGTAGCGTCATTGGTATCGTCGCTGCTCATAGCACTGGGCAGGAAGTGGTTCAAATCCGCGTAGTTTTTCTTTTATTATTTTTTTGTTCGGACCAAGTGCTCTTTTCAGTGCCTTTTTGCAGCTGCCCAAGTCACAAGGACGGTATAGCTGGAAAGAGCACTTGGTCCGGAACAAAAAAATAATAAAATAAAAAAACTTACGCGGATTTGACCCACTTCCCGCCTAGTGCAATGAGCAGCGACGATACCAATGACGCTACGCGGCCGGCCGAGCACTGACCGAGAGCAGGCGCACTCATGACACCGGGTTCGTTTCTTCGGTGACTGTGGCTTCGCGCAGCATGACTTCTAGTGGTCCGGCATCTGGTACCAGTGGCGTCAGCCGTGCCGGCATAGTGTCCGCGCGGAGAGTCGCAGGACGGAGGTTCGAATCTTACCAAAACATTTAATTTTTCTGAGGACAACAATTTGAGAGTGGAATTCAAGCCCCCATTTCAACCGAGCTCCTCGTGGAATAGCCGACGGTCTAGTGGTCTAGTGGTGCCGCGAAACCGTGGGTGTCTGTGAGACTCGGCACATGGGGCCTGGTTCAAACCCAGGTAAGTTCTTCACTGGTAGCGACAGCGGGTTGCCAGGAAGTTCCGTCCCGTGCCCACGACTGGTGGTCGGTCGGGGTCATAAGTCCTAGAATCTGGCTCCAAAAATAGCTATTCCATGCTCTGGGGACAGGGCAGTTCGGTTAACCACCGTACGACTAAATCTGACAGTACGGGGATCAAATCTGTCGAATTGCGCGACAGGATCGCAGCCAGAAAAGCACCGGTACCCATAAGAACACCGAAGTAGTTGGCTGCCACGGGGGGTAAAAGCCCTGTGCCTGGCGGGAACCGCAACCTCCTTCGGGAGGTTTACCGTCGCAAAAATTTTTCCATGTTTTCACGCCACGTGCGTAATTTTCAAGGTTTAGCTCGGCTCGGCTCGGCTCGGCTCCGCCTAACTCGCGGATTCTCGCTGTAGCGCTTGTGACCCGTAGCGCTACCGAGCTGTAGCGCTTGTGACTCGTAGCGCTTGCGACCCGTAGCGTTAGCGAGCTGTAGCGCTTGTGACCTGTAGCGGTTGTGATCTGTAGCGCTTGTGACCTACGTCCGGCGAGGGCGGGGCGAGGCGGGGCGGGCCGTGGCGGGGCGACGAGGGGCGATGTGCGAGGAATAGGTTGGGCGTTGGAGGTTCAGCATGGGCACCACGGTCAGAAGGCTGAGGGGGTGACCTCTCCCGCCCTCGCCCCTATCGATGGTAGTTCTCCCGGTGTAGCGTCATAAATCCAAGCGCCGTTTCGTTCTACCCGCACCCGCCCGTGCCCCCGCCCGCCCGCACCGCAGTCAGTCAGCTATAGCACTGCGGCAGCTGCGGCTAGCAACAGGTGCTTCATGCCCGTCTGTATACCGTCTCGTCCCGTCCGGCGGCGCCGAGGCGCAGAGAGAGAGAGAGAGGGAGAGGAAAAGAGAGAGGGAGGAAGAGGGATAGAGAGAGCACCCCTGCTGCAAGGCCACCGCCATGGAGGGAAGGGTAGCAGCACAGGCGAATGGCTCACGACCGCAACGCAGGGGAGGATGGTAGCGCGCAGCGCAGCACGGTGGTGTGGAGGCCGCCCCGCCCCACCACGCCCCGCCCCGCCCCGTCCCGCCCCGCCCCACCACGCCCCGCCCCGCGCACGACACACCTGACCAGTCGCACCGGGGCCGAGAAAGCGGCTCGGTTCGCCGGCTTGGAACACCTCGGTGGAACACCTCCATTCCGACTCGGTCGGGCGAGGCGGGGCGGGGCGGCCAGGCGGGGTGGGTCCGTCCGTCGTCACCCTGCAGCCTGAGCCGGCCGAGCTTGCGGTCGCTGCGCCTCGCGCACCGCCGACTCGGCTGATGTATAGGGGTGGGTGAAAGGGCGGGGCGGGGCGGGGCGGGCGGACCCGGACCGCGGTGGAAAGCGGTGGCGTTCCAGTTCCGCCCCGCCCCGCCCCGCCCTTCCCGCCTCCTGGAACCGTTTTATTTCTCTTTTGCGCGGGGCTCCATTGTCTCAACGAAAGCTGGACCGCCCGGCCAAGCATGCCAGTCGTGTGTGGCGCAGGGGCGAGGCGACGGCGGGGCGGGGTGGTGCAGGGCGGGGGCGGGGCGAGGACGGGGCGAGGCGGGGTGGTGCAGGGCGGGGACGGGGCGGCGGTCACAATACGGTACCGCAGGGACGCGGGCCAGGCAGGCCATGCCATTATGAAAGGCAAACAACGGGTCCAATGGCAGGCCAAAGTCACGGGGCGGTGGCGGGGCGGGGGCCGGGGCGGGGGCGGGGCGGTGTGGGCGCCACCAGCGCGCGTGTGTGTCACTCTGTGCTGAGCGCGGAGCGTAACGCTATGCTACGCTAACGCGGCGGCCCGGCCCGGGTAACGCCGCGCTGCCACGCACCTCTGCCCCGCCCCGGGGGAGGTGTGGCTTATTACCGAAACGACGGTGTAGAGCGGGGGCGGGGCGGGGCGGGGCGGGGCGGGGCGGGGCGGGGCGGGGCGGGGCGGTAAAGGCAGCCGTCAACCCCATCACAGGCGGCCGCAGTGCGGCTGCCGCACAGGGCGCGGCCGCGTATCGCCGCGTCGCTCGACTCACAGCGGCGAATATAAACTCGGCATGCATCTTTACGAATTGACAGCGTATATGGTGGCCCGGGGGCAGGGAGGGAGGGAGTGAGGGAGTGAGGGAGTGAGGGAGGGAGGGAGGGAGGGGGAGGAGAACGACCCACCGCTTGAGGAAGTAGAGAGACACCCTTCCCACGCGGGTCTGCCCGCCCAGGCCCAGGGTCTTCGGCGATTTGCAGGGAACGACCCATAAAGGCCCCGGGGGCGCGGGTGGTACGACAGCACCACCAGCACCACCACCAGCAGGAGCGCAGCCCCCGCCCGCCCTGCACAAGCAGTGTGCCAGTGCCAGTGCCAGTGCCAGTGGATCAACGGGGCTCAGCTCCACATCATCAGGCACGGCATCATCGTGTTTGAAGGGCTTCGCGATGGCCTATTATTGCGGGTTGCGGGCGCTGCAGTGCAACCCCCCCACCCCCACCCCCACCCAAATGGAATTAAAACTTCCTGTCGTCTATGTTGTCCTGCTCCGCCCCCGAGAGGATCATGGGCGGGGCGGGGGCGGGGCAGGGGCCCTCCACGGGGCCCCAGGGCGTGCCGTGCCATGCCGTCCGGCCGGCGCTGTTATCACAGCGCGAAGTGAAACGAATGGCACCCGGGCAGGCGAGGGCGCGGCGGGGCGGGGAGGGCGCGGCTTATTGACAGCACAGGGGTTGTTTTGTTCGGTGCGCTGGCGCGGTACATTACATGACTCGTGGCCACGTAGCTGCGGGGGTCAGCTCAGCTTACGCACCCCGCCCCGCCAGCGCCATGCAGCTGCCCGGCCCCTGGACCTGAGTGTGTCTGTGTGTGTGTGTATGTGCCACGCCATTACGAAAATTATGCGAGAAAGGCTGCATTAGGTTAGGTTGCGCTCAGCTACAGCGGGGAATATACACGGCAATACCAAAATTCATGATATTTTACTTGCTGACCGCAATTAAAGTTTTAATCATATAGAAACGACCAGCGTTTATAGGTTAAGTAGTGGCTCCTTCCGGTGGACACATCAAGTGAGCCGTTCAAACAGCCCTTGGACAAAACTAGTATTTTGTATGTTCTCTGATGATATTGATCTTACCTTTAGTTGAGAGACGAGAAGCAGCTCACGTTCCATTCTCCTCACATTGAACCCCGAACTACTACTTCTCGGCTGACTGGCTGGCTGGTCCGTCTTGCCACTAACTGGAGGTTACGCCGCCCACCGCCTGGAGCGCTAGCGCTGTCTCAAAGCGCGCCGTTCGAGAGTGACGGTTAGAAAAATTCCAGATTTGTGGAAACAGCGGGAAGCAGCCCCTCTGCTATTTGCTCAACATCAAAAACGATTTGAAGGCCACAAATAAATATTTAAAAAATAAAACCGTTATGAAAGACTCTAATTAAAATTCAATTTGAATTTTGAGAGAAAAAATTGATTGTGGGTAACAATAATTTGCACCAACTCTCCCCGCTGACGCAGCCGGCCATTCGCGACAGGTCTGCCTGTTTGTCATTGCCTGCGCGGGGCGCGGAAACGGTTCCATCTGCGCCGGGAGGGTGGGGAGGGGAGGGGGCGGCGGAGGGTCGTCCCCGGCGCGGCGCCGCCGGTGATGGTCGCGGCGCTCATGGCAGTGCCCTATGCAGGGCATGGCACCACTCCATAAGTGCGACAAGGACGGAGCCACGAGAGCGATCCCTTGAATCAGTCGGCAGACTGAGGAAAATGAACGAGAGGGGGTTCTTTACATAAGAGCTAGCAGGCGCCGTGCCCGTCCCGTCCCGCCCCGCTCAGGCCTTTCATACTTCCACATTTTCTCCGCCTCCATAACCAATCTCACTTTGCCACGTCCGGCCCGACTGCGCTGGCCTCGCCTGCCTTTTTTCTTTTCCTCCAAAGTGAATTTCATTTCCATAAACATCGGCCCTGCGCGGCCCGGCGCGGCCCGGCGCGGCCTGAACACGCAGACTTCCTGCTCTCATTCATCACGTTGTCCAGCCTGAGCGCGCGGCGGCCTTGTGTGGGGCGGTGGCGGTGGCGGCCAGAGGACGCCGTCGGCGCCACCCCAGACACGAAGGCCAAGCCCCATGAGTGGGCAGCCGACAGCGCCGCCTCAGCGAGGGCGTTCATAACGGCGACGGCGAGGGCGATGTCGGGGTCAGGGCGAGAGACGTGGTGTCCGCCCCCGCGCGCGCGTCAGGCGAAAGGACGACGAGGACGAGGAGGCGGATGAGGACGCAGCGCCAGGAGGAAGGACGACGGCGCTAAATTTTTCGCGCGGCAAAGTGAACGAGTACTGCAAGGCAGGGCAGGAGGTCTCTCGTGCAATTCCACCCCGCGACGGCGCAACCCGGCGCGACGGGCCGTTTATCCAACGGTGTCTCCACGCGCTGCCTGCCCCGCCCCGCCCTTCCCCGCTCCACCCTGCCGCGGCACTCGATCGCGCTGCTCGCGCCTACGGTTTACGAGGTGCTTGCAGGACAGCAGGGCAGGGCCAGGGTGGGGCGGGGCGGGGCGGGGCGGGGCGGGGCGGGGCGGGGCGGGGCGTGGCGGGGCGGATCGGTCGCGCGGTCACCGCCACCCCTGCCACGCCACCCCCTGCGGAGCTCTCCAGGGAGCGAGAAACCCTAAGAAGGCCTTGTAGCATTATTATTGCCACTTCAGAATAAAACGGACGGCAGGCGGGTCGCGGGGTCGGGTCGGGTCGGAGCGGGCGGCCCACCCCGCGGCGCAATTCGTCGACGTCATAACGGGAAACCTTTGGGCCGCCTGGGCGCCGCGGCCGGGCAGCAGCGGGCAGCAGGCCGCTATTCCTGCCACACTTCCTTTCCCCCTGCCACGCCCCCTGCCACACCCCCGCAGGGCCCGGAGGCCTGCTGCGCACCGGGCCCCACAGGGACTCTGCCGCGCCGTCACCGCGCCGCCCCTTGGCCGCCCCTTGGCCGCCCCTCATGGCACCCCCTCCTCCCTGCATCCCCCCCTGGAGCCCCGGCCCCAGCGGTGTATTTTGAACACGCTCTCTCTCTCTCTCTCGACGCTTGCTCTCGCTTGTGTGTGAAATCGTAAAACGGGCTGTAACGACCGTTTGCATGGGACCGTCTCCCATCCCACCCCACCTCCCTACCCGCTCCGACAACAATCTCTCCCTCCAACGCCCCTCCCGGCCACGGACCGTCCCTCTGCAGCTCACGACCACCGGCCGGGCCCCTGCCCCGCCCCGGAGCACACCATGACCCGCGCCTTGCTCAGTTCACTAAGGGGAGGCCGCGACGGGCGTGCGTGCAAGCATACGCCCACCCCACCCCGCCCGCCCCGCCCCGCCCACGCTGTTCGCAGAAGAGCCGCCTCTGCAGCCTGACACGGGCAGGTGTGGCCGCCGCTGCCGCCCCCGCCCCGGCCGCCGCGATTTTAGTACAAGGGCGCCCATGTGACAGCCGCTAACTACGCCACGCCACGCAGCGCTGTGACATTTGTAAGCTCGTTTGTGACCTCATACTATACCCGTGCGGGGGCGGGGGGCGGCTGGTCAGACAGTGAGTGAGGCAGTGTGGTGGTGGTGGGGGAGGGGGGTGACGCGCAGCGCTACGACGGGTCATGGTGCCGTCCGCTCCGCGACTCGTGCTGGAACTGTTCAATTAAAAGTTTGCCTGAGAGACTGCTTCGTAACGCTCTCGCATCATCGGTGATTTCCCTCTCGCCTCGCCGTCCCTCGCCCGCGCCGCAACCCTCCCGACCTCTTGTGCACGACTCGAGTGGGATAGGGGGGGGAAGGGGGGCAGGCGACATAATTCGCGACAGCAGAAGGTCAAAACCGTCAAACGGAGGCATAAACTTTTGAATTCACAATAATATGAACCGCGGGGCAAAAGGAGAGAGCTCTGCTCTGTCCCGAGAACGTACTTGTTGAGTTCTACTACCAGTTGAACTCTGCTCGACCCGTCCCGTCCCGTCCGGTCCCGTCGAACCGAACCGCTTAACGCCTCGGCGCCGCGCTCAGTCTGACAAAACAAAACTTTATCGCCCACGCGGGAGGGGGTTGCTCGCCCCCACCTCCGACCCGCCCCCGCGCCGTCCGGCACGGCACCGGGGCGTGCGCCGCACGTCGTCCGCGCATCACTTTGGGAGTTGTTAAGTTTGGAAAATGCTCCCTGCCACCACCCCACCCCTCTCCGCCATAGCGGTGAATTAAAAAGTTGAGCCGCAGGCCTGATGAGGAGAATTGTCCACTAGCGGGCGGCCCGGGCCCGGGCCGGGCAGGGCAGGGCTGGACAGCCGGGGTGGAAAAAGGCTTCCCAGAAAGCGTTCCATCCCGCACCCCTCCCCCTGGCCCTCCCGCCCAAGCTCGGGCAGCGATCTGCCAAGTAAGTGCCAAGCCATTCCCAGCTGCCAACAAGCTGCCATCATAAAGCGAACTCGCGGAGGGGGGGGGGGCGGGCGCGACCGGGAACCTTATTAAAATTAATGCACAGGACCTGGCCGCGCCGCGCCGCGCCCCGCCGCTGTCCTGTCGCCGCCAGCAGCAGAAGCTCTGCTCTGGGGCCGGGGTTGGATTTGACAGAAGTTTCGCCTTGCGACGCGCAGGATAAAACGCCCCCTCCCCTTGCCGCGGGCGGGGCGGACTTGCCCCCCGGTCCTTCCTCATTACGTAATAACCATCATAAACCTCCCGTTGGGGCGACCCCGACCCGGCCCGGCGCGGCGCGGCGCGGCGCGGCTTCTCTTTCGCCCTCATCCAGGAGATGCTGTTCCGGAGAAAACCACACACGCACTGGCCTTCAGACGGATACAGGGAATCCCCCGTCGCAACTCCGCGAGAGAGAGAGAGAGAGATGAGGCAGAGATTACAAGCAGAGTGCGAGAGCGAGACATTGTCGCGCGGGGTCTCTCTCTAACACCCACGCAGGCACACGCGCGCGCGCGCACTTCACACGCCGTCCCTCTCGCTGCCCTGGCCGATAATGTGATGAGCTGGTCCAGCCCACGAGGTGATTAATCGTCATTATCCTGTCGCGGGGACAATCGGGTGGCAGCCGCGCTGTCCTCGCAATCATCACACCAGCAGCAGCTGCGCGGGCCTCGTGTACCTCGGACCCAACCCGAGCACTCGCTCCAAGCGCTACACTGCAGCCAGCAACATGGTGACCTTGTTTCAAGGAACACTTTGACCTCCTGAGATCAGTTTCCCCTCTTGAGCCCAGATGATATGACGAGACGATTTTCTTACTCCCCAGGGGAAAAGTGGCTTATGACGAGAAAAGAAGTTGGGGAGCTCGGGGTCACTGCTTTTAGAAACAAGATCGTCATTTTCCTGGGCGTGGCGCTGGTCTGCGATGCGATGCGGCGCAGAATCTTTGTCTCCGGGTTCTCCCTGTCGTCGTATCCTTCCCCGGCCTCGCCCCGCCCCGCGCGCCCCGCCCCGCGCGCCCCCAACTTAAGCAGCCCCGCCCCGGGCCAGAACAGCACAGCGCGCAAGCAACCCGCACAGCGCGACCACGACCCGGGCCGGGCCGGGCCGGGACGGGCCCAGGGCGCACCGCACAGCAACTCATGGAGGAGGAGGAGGAGAAGGGCGCGATTTTTATGGGAGGAAGCTTGTCTTGTAAGGAGCTCGCCGCCAGGGGAATTACGGGTGCGTCGGTCGAGTGCCCGCGCCGTTGTAGGAAATATAAAGGCGGCTGGTAAACCTTAAAAATAGAAGAAAATGGGGAAAAAATGGGAAAAAAATAAAAATAAACGAAAACGGATGACGCAAAACGGATGTTTTTATTTTGAAAATCCGCTGAAATATTGCTACGCCGCAGGGGTCTGTGGTAGTTTTGCCTCGCGGGTGGCAAGCAGACTCTGTGCAGACCGCCAGACCACCGGACCGTGCCGTACCACTCTCTGTTTCTTACCGCCCGGGGCGGGGCGGGGCGGGGCGGGGCGGGGCCGCAAAGGCTCAGTCTCCGGACTGGACTGGGCTAAGCCGGATGGGCAGGCTTGGGGACCGTCACCCAAGACTCCACTGCGGTGGGAATAGTTCTGGCAGCCCGGCCCGGCGCACAGTCCCCCCAGCCACCGCGCCCCACCCCGCACTCCTTTATATTTGAAAAAAAAAAAAAAAAATATCACGTTGACGTCGCGAGCGACCTTCGCGAGCGGTCGCATGTTGCATGGTTAAACAATCAAAAAATAAATATTTTGCAATTTTTCGCGCTGATTATGGCGGCAGCGTCGCCGCGTGCCTGTGGAGGTCAGGGCGTGGCGGAGCACGGCGTAACAGGCAGCCTGGCCGCACCTAGCGCCTAGCACGCGACGCACGAGGCGGGGCGGGGCGGGGCGGGGCGGGGCGGCGGAGCCACGCCAAATAATGGGGTCTGGACAGTTTCAAGTGACAGCCAGGAGGCCCTCATGCACAAGCCAGGCCCAGCCGTGGCGCGGCGCGCTAGCGACAGGGCCAGCGGTAGGGCTTCCTGCGCCGCCCCCGCGCCGCCCCCGCCAGGTCGAATTCAAAGAGGACAGATGGTGATGGTCAGATAACAGAAAAACGAGAAAAAGAGCATGCGCTACACAGCGGACGCAAGGTCCGTCCCGGCTGCTCGACAGATCGCACCGCCCTCTCAGCTTTTTTTTTGTTTTAGCCCATGATACATTCTAGTTTTCCTCCTCGTTAAATTTCTGCCGCTCTACCTACATTCGCCCATGCCACCGCACCCTACTACATCGTCACTGTGTTTGCAAAGCGGACCCAGTCACCCACTAACGCCCCGGCCCCGCCCCGCCCTACTGGCCGCGCGGCGCCCCCGCCCCCGCCCCCGATCCATCACACGCGCCGCGCCGACGCGACAGTCCGGGCCGGGCCGGGCCGGGCCGCCCTTATACAAGAGGTTTGCACTGCCCACCACAGTGGGCATGGTCACTCGAGAGGGGAGGCCTACGACGCAGCGCGCCTGCGAGGTAGGCAGCACGCGGGTCTGCAGCGCAGCGCTGTGCGCGCGCGGCCTACCTCCCAGGCTGAAGACCCGCACCGCGGCCCAGACAGCCATTACCATAACAGCGAGTCATACCGCCGCACCGGTCGGCGCGCCACTTCTTCGCGCGGGTTCACGGGATCAAGCAACCCTTTTCTTGTTTTTGATGTTGTTGTTGTGACTGAGCTTCGTCGCGTCGCCGTCACCTCGATCACTTCCCCCTCCTCCGTAAAGGACGGAGGGAAAAAAAAAGGGGGGGGGGGAAGGAGGGCGAAGCAGGCAAAAAATAAACCTGGGAAAATTCACACTTTGCCAATTTGCGATAGACGGTCCCTTCCAAGCTCGTGTTCTACGCTGGTCGCGATGACGCCCCTAGGTCCGGTCAGGCCGCGAAGCGACACGCGACACCTCCGCGCCGCGTACGCCTCACGGGCCGCGTACACCGCTAACACTTCTGCTGCTGCTGCTACTCACTCACCTACGCCCTCGGCCTGGTCGTCCGGGAGGGTCATGCTGTCGGCAAACACCACGGCCAGGGTCTAGGAGGGAAGTCGCCGAAACGCGGCCCCGCGACGACGCAGACGCGGCCGGGACATGGCGGCAGGTGCGGGCGCGGGCCGGGGCGCTGAACCCAGCGCGGCGCGGCGCGGCGCGGCGAGACGAGCCGGTGCACAATCACAGTAGTGCCCTTCAGTTCCGCGGTCTCCCGGGGCTGTAGCTC
The DNA here is from genome assembly GCA_033675135.1 of Frankliniella intonsa. Taxonomy (NCBI): domain Eukaryota; kingdom Metazoa; phylum Arthropoda; class Insecta; order Thysanoptera; family Thripidae; genus Frankliniella; species Frankliniella intonsa. Next base: position 6,392,618 of record CM066250.1, read on the forward strand.
CAGACGGACGATCGGCCCGGTCAATGGCGCGGCGCCCGCGGTGCGGGGCGGTGCGGGGCGGTGCGGGGCGGTGCGGTGCGGGGCTGGGCCCTCAGTGACGCGACGTCGTGCGGCGAAGACGCGGAACTCGCGTGTGTCCCCCGGGCCGAGCCGGGCCGGGCCGGCGGGCGCTGCGCTGTGCTGCACGGCGCGGCCGCCCCGCCCCGCTCCTCTGTTGACACTCGGCGATAAGCTAAGGAGCCCAGCCCTAAGGAGGCTGCTGAGCTGTACCCAGGTGCGCGGCCCGGCGAGGCGCGGCGCGGCGGGGCGGGGGAGCGCGGCGCGCCTCAACAAGTGCCCGGGGCCGGGGGCGCGCGCCCCGCGGGCCCGTCCTGCTCCTGCACCATGCCGTGTGCAGCCGTGTGCTGTGTCGAGGCGAGTGCCGGTCTGGTCTGGTCTGCGCCGCGGCGCGCTGCCGCTCGACCCCACCCCCAGCTCTGTCGTGCGCTGCTCAGCCCAGCCCAGCCCGCTCTCAGCCCGACCCGACCCGAGCGGAGCGCTGTCCTCCGCGGCTGCTGGCTGGCGCCGAACTGGGATGAACGCCAGCAGGCAGAAGCCGCGGCCCGGCCCGGCCTGCCAGTGCGCTTGCAGACGCTGGCGGCGCAGGGCAGGGCAGGGCGCAGCTCCACCAGAGGATCGCTCTCGTACATGTTCTTGTCGCACTCATGCGCAGCGCCATAGTCTACAAGGTTCACCGCCATGAGTGCGACAAGGACAGAGGTACGAGAGCGGTCCTCTGAATCGGTGTGCTCGCTCGGTAGAGCGTAGCTGTTGTCAGATTTGACATGTGAGTGCTTTGGATGCCTTCTCTCGCACTAGATAAACCCAGAGAGTTCAGTGGGAGAAAGGGTCTGATATTGGGATAAATAAATAAGGAGACTTGGATATTTTAAGTAGATGGTTGATAATTTAATTTCTGTTAGCAAACACTACATTACTTCATCGAATTACATAACATAGATGTTGATATGATGTACAGCAATTGAAAATTAAAAAAAAAAAGGATGCTCACTTAACATATAAAACAGGTCAGTATCATCAATGCTAACAGTATTTGGGCCGAGACGACACTTAAAAACAAATGAAATGATTATCCTGCTGAATGTAGATAAAACATGACCATCCAGCAGACATCAAGCACACCCCGTCCAGCAGGGGTGCAGCGTGCTGACTGCTGGAAAGTAACGCCTCAAAATGCATCTCTGGACACCACATTTCAGCAGACAACTAACTACATTTAGGAATGTAATCCTACATTAGTGTCACCTCAGCCAACGTGCTAAAATGAGAAGTTCTACAGCTTCAAAATTATATATAATTGTTTTAACCTGATAAATCTAAAATTCATACAAGTCTCCAGCAGAATGACCTAACAGCATAGTTTAGATAAACATAGTGCCCTACATTGCCTCAGAGAAGAGGAATAAAATAGTTGCACAGCTGAGAAGCTCTAGTCAATAAAATATGTATGTACAAAAGGTATGTCTCGTGTGGATTGGTGCTTCCACACAAAGTCTCACTGATGTCCAGAATCTCCAACCAATGCCTTTCTTGACCTATAACAACGAAATCAATGGATTCAATCCACTACTCTTGAATTATATATAAAATAAAAAAATCAAAAAAGAAAAAAAAAGAAAAAAATCAAGGCATTGAATGTAGTGTAAGTCATTTCTCTTTACCAGTTCAGGTACATTCTTTCATGTTGGTCCATTCAAGCTGGAAAAGTAAAACAAATCAACATTATAGCTATGCAAGAGTCTCAGTTCAATGAACATTCAGTTGAAGCCTAAGAAACATAATTTTCACTTAATGGGAGCCCATAAAAGTGGACATTTTGATATGGACAGTGAGGCAACTTTTCTATACAAGAACAACACAGGTTTCCTTTTTTTAAAAAAAAAAAAACTATAACAGATTTCATACCATATACTGGTAATGAAACAACATTCATGCAAAGAAAGTTCAATAAAATGTATGGTAAATAAATCCATACAACAAAATGTCAAACCAATTTAATCAGCAAAGGTCTTACAAAAAAAGTCATGGAGGTGAATTACATATATACATGCTCATTGTTATTATAGTGGACAGAGAAATGGGGAGAAGGGACAGCTCACTTTTAAAACCAAAACAAAAAATACTTATTTACCTGCAATGCCAGCAATGGCTTCAGATGCAAAGAACTTAACATCTACGTCTGTGTCACCATTCAACCTATCGAGGACAGGCTTCACTTGCATAGAGATGGTTCTAGAAATTAAAGAAAAAAATAATAATAATGAGAGGAGTAAACATTAAGAGAGTAAAGCTAACTTTTTTATGAAGGAAATACTTACACAGGGTCAAGAATGGGTGAAATCTTCTGTAATGTTTTTGCCACATTAAAACGAACATTAGCTACTTTATCACCTGCCATAGCAGTGACTGTGGGTAACATAAGTTTAACTGTAACATCTTGTCCGCAAGCTTCAGCTAGAACCTGAGAACCATACACATCCATATTGTTACATGCGTGTCACAATTTCAAAACTTCAGCTCAGTAACAAGATTTATTTTACATACATTGATGCAGAAGAGACATGTCATGCGGTGCAAGTAGTTTTGGTCCCGAGACATAGCAAGCACTTTAGGAATAACAGTTTTCTGTGCCCACTCAGGGCCGAACTTCTCCACAAGCTTCTTGAGGTTTAGAGTAGCCGCTTCCCTGATGGCATAAACTGCAATGCAAAATGAATTAAAACATCTTATCCAGATATTGTCTAAACTAAATTCTTAATGAAAATCAAATGAAAGGGAACACACCGTGATCCACCAACCACGTCATGCACAAAGAATTCAATTTCTCATCAAAGAATTCCACACCCAATTGACCCGCAAGAAGTGGCATGTATTCAATGATTGCAAGCCTAACTCTCCATTTTGAGTCTTCTGCAAGTTCTACAATTGCTGGTAGAAGGGACTGTGACAACTGTGAGTAACATGAAGACATGAGCAAAACAATATCAGAATAAGAAAACATATCTAATATTTGACGAGCAGAAAACACACATGTCATGTGGCCATTAAAGTAGCCCTTACCTGCTGGATTCCAATAACTTCATTAACACAATCTAAATTGGAAATGATGTTAAGCCGCACTTCTGGGCACTCATCTTTCAGCTGTGTGAGGAAGAGTGGTAGAAGGTGTTCAATTGTGCTGTAAAAAATTATCCATCAATGAGTACTCTAAATCAAAGAAAATCTTAGATCTCATACAAGTTTTAAAATATAAAAACTCACTTGTGTTTGCCCAGTATAGGACTCAATCCCATGATAACTGAGGCAAGTGCACTTTTCACATGTGTGTTAGGGTCAGCTACAAGCTCCTTAACAACAGGCAGGATACTGTTCATGATAATATGCTCCCTCTGATACGGATCAAGACTCTGGCAGAAGTCCTTGACTTTGTGAGCAGCTGCTGCACGAACTTCAGCCTCTGTATCTTTAAGAAGAGTTTGGAATGCAGGGACCAGATCTTGTTTGGTGATGTCAGTTCCAACAGCTTTCTGAAGCTGTTAAAAAAGGAAAAGAAAAAAAAACAGTATTTATAGTTAGTTAAAATCTACTAGATAGCAGGGATCAATAACTAAAGAATAGAAGGAGTAATACCTCAGTAAATTTGTCAGCCACCATGTAGCGAACTCTCCATGACTGATCACCAGAACACTGTCGCAAAGTTGGCATGACAAGCTGTTCAACATCTTCTTGTTGTAAAATTGATGCAATGCTAACACATGCTTCAACTGCCAAGAGTCGCACTGAATCCTAAGTTGTTGTTTTTTTTTAAAAAAGGAAACCATAAATAACAACAAAAACAACAGTATGAAGGAAAAAAAAAATAGTCTGAATTAATCACAAACTATTATTACCTGTTCATCTTGGGCAAGGTTGACAAACATGGGGATCAAATCTGACTTCAGAAATTCTACCTCAACAACCTTGGCAAATTCACCAAGTTTGCTGGCAGCAGCTCGTCGTACCATAGGAGTATCATCTTGGCATAAATTGCGGAAGTGGGTACGGAGGTCAGCTGAAATTATGAAAACCGGAATAAAATTTGAATGACATGATATAGGTGAGTATTTCAGATATCTGGTTAAATCTCACCTTTGAAGGTGGGATTGACACGTGGATAACAAACACTAAAGAGACCACATGCAGATGTGCGTGATGTAAACCAATCTCCAGAAGCCAGACGGGTCACCAAAGGAACAAAATGAGCCTCAAGATCACTAGGCGAGTGCTGAGCTGAGATGGTGCGGAGAGATTCCACAGCTTTGTCTCGCACAACAGTTTCCTCAACAGTAGCAAGAGACTCTAGTGGAGACTAAAACAAAATACAGCAATTATTATGTCATGCAATGAGACATCTCAAACTTAAGCTCTTCAAAAGTTACTTTGAGCAACACTCACCAAAAGGCAATGCACATGTTCAGGTCCACCAACAAGGGGAGTAAATGAACCTAGTTGCTCGGCAAGCGCAAGCAAAACTTCATCTTCATCATAAATGGTATCAGTCAAGAAGGGAATGAGTTCAATCCGTGTACGTTCCACACCCAAAGCCAGAGCAATGGTAGACAATTTCTTGATGGAATTAAGACGGAGCTGGAAAATAGGAGACACATGTTATAATTTAAAACTAAAAAGCATGGTTAACACGAATACTATAATATCTTATCAGCTCAAGATAGCAGGTGTCTATTTCAAAATAACATAACCAGAAATTACAGCACTTCTATTTGAACTGGTAATTTATTTTCATATTAAAAAATCTATACACATATCTGGGACGTGAAAAAGAAATTAATAATTGTAGATTTGCCTTCATGGGTCACAAAGGGACTAACGCTACTTCATGTAATAAAAAAAGATATGGAGAGAGTTTCTAACCTAGTTTGGCGAACCCCCGATAACAATATCGTGAGGACAACTGAGTAGAGAAAACCAGAACATTCTCTGACAGAGTCCTCACGATAGGGACAAAATTTAGGTGCGTTTTAAGCTCACAATAGCGAAAAATACTGATTTCGACCCAAAATTTGGGCGGTCGTAACCAAGGCCAGCACTTTATCCGATAAACAAATCCAAGTTATCAAAAGAATTAGATTCCAGTGTGAACAGGAAATCACGATCTAGACACAGTTTAGATGATGTAAGCGTACCTGAACATCTTCATTTTTAAGTTCGTCGATCAAAACAGCGATGGGATAGAGCGATTCGTCCGTTGTGGTATCACTTGCAGCCATTTTGCGTTCGCGGATCTAGCTTTTCAACCTTTTGAAGCACAGAAGCTAAGGAAGTCCCTTGGAAAGCGGGGTTCGTAGGCCGGTGGCCAAGGTAAGAAGGTTTGGAGGATCAAATGATCGCACAATTCAGCCCAATGAAATCAATGAACCACACACAATTCACTTCCAGTATCAATTCATGGCATTCTGACACCACTTTCAGTGACGAAGATAGCCGACGAGGTGTAGCTCAACGATGAGGCAAACAAATGACTAACACGAAAGCGCGCACGCGCAAAGCCCCGCGGTCACTCAGCATTGCCAACTGGCATCTTTACACAAGGTCGTCTTACATTTTACAAAGTCCTACTGCATTTCACATTGATTCATTAAGGTAAAGACATGAAATGCCTTAATTTTGACAGAGAACCTGAGTTTTAAAATTTTAAATGTAAAATATTCACAACAAAATAATATGGCCTTAGTGATTTTTAGTTCGTTTGATTGATCCACTGAATATATATTATATACAAGGCACCAAAACCGCGCTGTTTCAAATGAATTTCCTTTCATTGTGTCGCATGTCAGTCACCATAGATTGGAGAAATAGAGAGAGAGAATAACTTGGCACATACAAAAATATCACCACCATCTCTTAATAAAAAATTAGGTGAGAAAAATTATATAACTTATAATATTTATTTGGTAACAAATAAAAATATCAACATTTTATAACAGGCATAAGATACATAACATTGCAACAAATTGAAATTCTGACACCTAGGTAGACTGTTTCTTTTCCTCTTGCAAAAATATATCACTCTCAGAAGGCACTGTAGGCTCAGTGTGTGACATGACATTATTTTCCCCCAAATCAGTTGCCTCTGTCACATCTAAATTTTCATTCACAGCTATTTCTTTTTCTTTTTGAGCAGCATCAATTTGAAGTGTTTGCAATTGAGGCAGTTCTACTTTAACTGGAAGTAGATGGCTTATTGAGTCTAGAATAGCTGGACGGTCCAGAAATGTAATGTACTGAAGAGAAAGAAAATCAGTATTAGTTAATGGTGTCATGGTACAAGTAGAAACTGCTATGTCAAAATGGCAAAAACTACACACTTCCTTCTGGAGCCTGTGCACATTAACTCCAAGGTGTGTTGCAATACTTGAAGGAGGGAATACAATGTGGAGACACCTTTGAAGAAATGGCAAAAGGTAATCTGCCATACAGGAGCAGAAACGAGTGAAAGCCTCTTTTTCAGCTGGTGTTAAGGCTTGCTGTTCCTGTGTAGATTCATTTAAAACAAAAAGAGAAAAAAAAAAATTTGCTTCGAATTAATAATAAAATAAAAGGAAATACATTTTTGATTGCACATTCTTGAGAGTACCTGTCTGTAAAATGAAAGCATACTCCTTGCAATAGCACAAAGAGATTCCTGAAGCAAATTTGTGGCTTTGGCAGCCAAGGCGACGGGAGCACAAAGTCGTATGTCATTCAAACACATAAGAATGGCATTGCAATAATCAGCCAAAGGTCTGAACTCCAGTAAAGACTCAGGAGGATGTTCCTAAAATTGTGAAAGCGTTTAGGAACAAGTTGTAGGATAGATTTCAGATGAGATGAGATGACAATTAAATTACCTCATTAGTATGATGCATGGAAACAAAGGATCTTGCAATTGATGACTGTGTTTTTGGGAGAGTAAAATTTTCCATGTCCTGTTCAAATTTTCTTGTAGCTTTAGCAATGGATACCTCAATATTTTGCTGAAGTGCTTTCACAAAAATGGGAGCCAGAAGGCCACGAAAGTCAGCTCCAACTCGGCTGAGAGAGAGACCAAAGTACATGCACTGCCTGACAACTGAGTCCAAAGATGAGCCAACTCCGAGAGCTAAGTCTTGCTCAAGTGTAGATAGAAACTGCATCACCTGTAGAAAGATCATATTGAATTTATAAAATTAAGCAGTCACACATATACACACATCAGTGAGTAGAGTAATAATAATTTTAAACCTTTTCCATGATCCAAGAATAAAACAGTGTGTTGAAGCTGCTTGTGTTCTGAGAAATATCTGTTTCAGAATCTCCAAACACAGCTCTGTATTGTGTTATAATACTAAATAAATGCACACGAGACAATTCCACAGTCCGGCTCAGGTGTTGAAGAGCTATAGAAAAGCAAGGCAGCACATCAAATCAATAGATCAATGAACAAAATCATAAAACCCACAACTGGTCCATGTATTACCATCTTCCTTGGGAATAGCTGCTAGCATTGCCTGTAACCAGGAATCACGGCACTGGAGAAATTTCAGTCTTAATTCAGCTTCTGAGAATAGCTCCATTCTCCTTAGAAATCCAACAATTTGGAGCACTGATGGAAGTGGCAAATCAGTTCTTAAAGTGGATAGCAGTTGCTGAAGCATGGATAGCCAAGCAGCCTCAACTTCTTGCAAAACATTCTGAAAAGAATAATATACAAATATTTTTTGCAAATAAAGCTGAGTACACAGATAAAGAGATAGTGAGTTACATTTAAAATTCAACTTACAGCTATGATTGGTATATTGATGTGCTTTTTCCCCAGCCTTCTTACATAGGCTGCCAGCTCTAAGGCATCTTCATAATTGCCATTTCTAATACAAGTGTCCATAAGTTGCGGTAGCTCCAAGATCTATAATATGGAAAGAGATGAACAAAACGGTATATCTCAAAATGATTGATTCCTGCAGCTTTACAAACACACACATACACACAAACAACCCCCCCCCCCTCCTCCCCAAAAGAAAAAAAAAAAAAAAAAAAAAAAAAAAAAAAAGAAACTTACTTCCAAAAGTTGAGCATTTCGAGTTAAAGTGAGAGAGTTCAATCTGCGATGAACATTTATGTCTGAGGATGATCTGACAAAGTCTTGACAATTTTGTGATAAATTTGGTAAACCTGCCAATAATGATTCTAAACTTTTTTCTGATCTATTAAGCTGAAATAGAAAGGCTTGATGAAAAATTAGATCATATTTATAAATAATATTTTAACAAAATAGTACACCAATCACCTTTTCAAATATGTCGCGAGAGCATTCGGCAGTTTGAATAAAAGTCTTATAGTTGGCAAACGCAAGGTCCTGAGTTTGTGACAACACTGAGGCCTTGTCTTCAGTGAGCCGTTCTGGCTCTTTATCTACAAATTTTAAAAATATATTACAACAAATAGCAGACACTTTAAATAAATGTCACTAAATTGTAGCTCACTTACTAAGCTGTTCCAGACTCATAGACCCAAGTCTTGACACATATTGAAGGAAGTCAGGATTATCCCTCCATTCATCTGCGAAATAGCAAAGAGACCAAGCAAATTATTTAGAAATGGCTGAAGACGAATTTTTATATACAGAATAAAATAAAACCAACCAACCTTTAATACCATTTGGGAATAATTGTTTGATGATGCTCTCTGCGTCAACATCCATGGTAGTAACGAGGACAAGTCTTGTCGTAGATGCACCGGTCAAAATGAAAATCTGTAAAGTACTCCTAGGGCAAGATGTTTATTTATTTATTTTCTAAACAACGTAAACATAACCTACTTTGACAGTCGACACTTGGCCACGGCCTTCTTGTGTGTATCATGGAAAACGCACACGCACAACCGAACGTGGCGCACTCTAGCGGCGTGATGTCATCTGCCGAAGGGTTTGCCTATCACCCAGGCGGTGCCCGCGGCTTTTGCCTTCTGCTTGCTTCTGCTCCTTCGCTTCTGCTTGTCCAGTCCATCTGACAGTGACGTTTAGTTCATTGGCCTGTTCTGCGGGCTTGCAAAACCGAGGGCCCAGCTGGCATGTGTTGACGCATCATTTAAAATGTCGATTGAGGAGAAATTTCGCGCGGCTGTCAACGTTATAAGGAGTTTGCCAAAGGATGGTGAGTAATGCATTGGAAAGAAAAGTTAGAGCTAATGGGCTCTGTTTGGATGTGGAACCTAACCCTCAGATGTATACTCATTTCGTGGCCTTGAGGCATCTTATTTTTAATTTATTGTGTAAATTTTGCTCCGGTTACATTCAGAATTTGTGCTTAAAGAACAAAACGAATAGAATATTCATTCTAACCTGCAGAAGGTTGATGATGTGGACTCTGCACTTACACTTTTTTGCTTGTCACTATCAGTTTAGGGTGATTTCATTATTTGTTTTTTAGTTTGTGAGTGAGGCATACTTTATCTTATATTAATTAAACACTATTTTCACAAAAGAATTTATCTCTATATGTTTTGACCCCAATTTTGCAAATTTACTTTCTGAGACTCACTAAAACTTAGTGTGTATCTGTCTTATCATCTACAATGCAATCACATTTCAAATTTTTGTGCCATAATTTTAATTTTTGCAATTTTTAAAACCAGAAAACAGGAGTATTTCCTTGCAATCCCTATTTTCTTTTTGACTGTGTTACAGAAGTGTAGGCTCCTTATCAGAATATCAATGATTGTTTTAAGAGCCCCTTCTTGCAACACTTCTGTGATTGGTATCTTGTTCTGATTCTTTTGTTTCCTTGCCCTCTCCTCTTAGTCCCCCAGTTTTCACACCTTTTCTGTGCCTCCAAGTCCTTGCAAATCGCAACCAACAGGCGGATATATCATCTACACCAGGGGCAATTTGGGAAGGCACTTTGCACACAACCAACCGGTGGCAGGGCAGGCTGGCGCGCTGCGTCGCGGCCGCGGAGCGCGGCGGGGCGGACGGGGGGTTCTCGTTATGCAAGAAGCGTTTGGCAGCGTATCTCATGGGACTGGCTAGTCTGTGTCGTCAGAGTGACATTGCGCTCCGAGTTCCTCCAGCAGTCGATGCCGGAGGGCACCCTTGTCAGGGAGGGGGTTGAAGGGGGGAGGGGGGGCACGACCCTATAGGGAAAGGGTGAAGGGAGCCGTGGGTGGGTGACGGTGACAACGGGGACAACCGCGACCGAACCGAAACCTGCATATCGAAGAGGTGTCGCGGCCGATACGCGTTGAGGTGCGCGCATGTTTGAGAAAACACACCCCCTCACCCGGGACCGAGCCTCGCGGTTACTCACGTCCGCGGGCGCGGCGGGGCGCGGGCTTCGGTTGGGGCTTCCACATACGACCCCCCCCCCCCCTCTCCGGAGCCCCCCGCCGGGCCGGACGCAGCGCGCGCGAGGCGCGAACTCCGACTATCACGCGTATATCATACCTTATCGAAGGAAAATACGGAGGGAACCGTCGCATCAGCACGCGAGATTACGCGGAATCACAACAACGGCAGTGGCGTGCCAGAGCATATGCATGCAAGGGGCTCTTTTTGTGCTTTCTAAAGACCTTCCTTGAGGTCGCGACCATACTCCTCGCGTGACTTTACAAATGATGCCCACACTGCCTCGCGTTAAGGGGTGTATGGTTTGACCCTGATCGCTTAGTCGTGCTCGGATGCTAATGGACTTCCCCCTACATACATGGCCGCTTCCATGGGACCTGTGTCGGGTGCAAATGACGCGCCGCGCGCAGGTCTGCGCTTCTGCTTGAGGTGTCTGCATGCATACACATCACCTTACTCTTCTTTAGATTTCTCGCGGCCCGAAGCACGGAAGCACTAAACTAATAATCCTGTCCCTCCCTCGCCCTCTCTTCCTGCTCTTTGAACACATAACAACTTCATAGTTATTGGGACTGAAACGTGAGTTTGTCGGCCCGTGCAGAAGTCACAGTTGATTCGCGTCACTGGCACACTCTACACTCATTGTATGCCTCCAAATGGACACGTACAGTACAGCTGGAGTAATAATCTGTGCTTTTTTTGCCCCAAGGCCAGACGCGCACGCCGCACGTTGTGCGACTGTAGGGACCATTTTGTCACTATTCGAAAAGCTATGCCACAGACACCGATCGCAAAAATGTTTCCTGCTTCGCTAATTAATCTCAATCACATTAACGAACAAAGACTGACATTGACATTTTTCCCCTTTTTTCCATAACAGGACCAGGTACGTGGACTCGTCGTGAGACATAAGACAGCTTCAGGGAATCGGGCAGGAGACTTTATGGACTTCCCTCCTTAATCTCCCTTTCCCCGTTGCTTTAAGCCCCGCCGCTGCGCAGTTAAGCGCCTCACTAACACAATGATGAGTCTTGCTCGCTTTGTTGGCAAGAAACATAAACTGTCTTAAGAATAAACATGGTGGAAATAATTACTAACATTTGGAATACCCCTTCCTTTATTTTTGCTTTTGTTTTTCTTTTGAAATTGCATTTTTCTGATCCAAGGTCCATTATCTTTATATTCTAGGAGCATTCCAGCCATCCCATGATCTCATGCTTAGGTTTTATGCCTATTTCAAGCAGGCTTCAGAAGGACCATGTAAAGGGCCTAGACCTGCCTTTTGGGAGGTAGTTAAGAAGGTGAAGTATGATGCATGGGCCAAGTTAGGAAATATGCCTGCTGAGGAGGCTATGAAAAACTATGTAGACGAATTAAAACAGGTGAGCAGATTCAGAGCAAAAACACTGCTGGTAGCATGCAGCTTGTCTAAAACACTTTGGTTTCTATTATTAATTATTAATATTTTACAATAGATTGTAGAAACTATGTCATACACTGAGAATGTTGCAAAATTTATGGGAAGTCTAGACTCAGTATACGAGGCTGTACCTGCTGCTGATTTGGAATTGCTCCTGGGGCCTACCATTGAAAGAATGAGATCCATGCCAGGATCTCCAATTGGCAACTCACCTCTTGGTAAGAATTCGTGGAGTGAATTTTTCTTAATAAGATGGTTCTGAACTGTGTTTTAATTTTAAATTTAAACCAAGGTTCAAGAGAGACATCTCCTACCCGAGCTCCTATATCGTCGAGCCTAGGATCAACTCCAGCCAGCAGTGAATCAGCAAGTCCACAGAGGCATCCTGGTTTCAGTGATGATGGAGCAGATGAGTCTGATGACGACGATGATGATGAAGAAGAGTTTATTGACACAGTTGAAGTCAGTGAGGTGAGAATTATTTTGTGTCTATCTTTAAGTATATTGTTCACAAGTAATTATTTCATATTGTTTATTTTATTTACTCTGTAAACAGTTCGTCAGTGAAAAACTGCCATCTAACCGTAATAATTACTCTCAAATGAATGGTGGTATTCATCACAAATTTAATGGAGACGTCTTACATAACACATCAAATGGGGTTGAGTCAGAAATACATGACAGAAGTCGAGCAAGAGAAAGAGGTAGCCCTACTGCCAAAAGGAGAAGTGAGTACTAGTGTCAATGTGAATTAGTCAGTGATTAAATCATTCTGTCCAACAAAGGATTACAGAAAGTTAAAATACATTACACCATATTGTTACTTCAATCCATTTCCAGATGCAAATCAAGCCCAAAACAGTGATATTTCTGAACAGATGAGAGATGTCGTTCTTCATTTACAAAGAGACTTAGATCGCATTACTGCTAGAGTGCGGTCCTTGGAGGTAGCATCACTTTCTCGTGTTCCAGCTTCACTTGAAGCACACCAGGTAAAACATCCAGCTAACTGTCATATTTTTGGACTTTCTCAAATTTGGGAACCGTTCTACCTTCACACACACATATATTTTAGATTTTGCTTCGTTTTCGGCAAACCTGTTTGAGGTTTCAATAATATGTACATATTTGGTCTAAAAATCTTTTGTTGGGAGCATTTTAAAATTTATTTTTTCTTGTTGTGATGCATGTTTTTCCCCCCTTTTTTTCTTCTTCTTCTTTTCTGATTTTCTAGTCCCTGTAGTGTTGCAGTAGTCCGCCCTTGCACTTTTTTTATATTTTTTTTCTTTCTCTTTCATTTTTTTTGTACTGCGTGTTTGTCTTGCGCTGCCTTATTCTCAGACTGAGTATGATCCATTGGTTGAATCTTGTGCCTCTTGTGAAGATATTCGTCGTCATGCTGAAATGCTATCCAGGGTAAGAGAGATGTTCAACCTTCTTTCTGTGAAAAAGCAGTTTTAATTTGAAGATAATGCCCATGCATGTCTGAGAAATTGTATTAATTTTAATTACGTTTTATGTGCATCTTGACTTGCATGCCCCAACACATACCATCTTGTCTTTTTCTCTTTGAGGCATACTCACTTTGTTTTCTGTATGTATAACATTGCATGTCATTTAATTAATCTGCAACTTCTTTTTTTGTTTTTCAGGCACGCACAACTCGTTACCCTTCTTGGTGGCCGTTCCGGGATCTCTCACCACGAGCTGTTTTATTCATCACTGCTTGGCCTGTTGTAATTCATATTTTCATGCTCTGGTTGCAGCGAAGAAGAGCTGCCCTGAACATACATCGTTCTCTGTGATTGACACATTGCTCATATCTTGCTCCTAATGTACACCTCTGTTAATGAAAAACCAACTGGTAATAATTTTCACATAACTGAATTCGATATTTTATGAATTATTATAGTTTTTTCTTAATCACTTTTCAGTATGGTGTGCTGATTTCTTTTTGCAGTCGATTTACCCTTTTCATTAATATTGATCAGTCAGTTTCACTCACCATCACAACTGTATGCTGTAAAATTTTGCTTTACCATATTGACTAGTTTTTGCTGTGGACCTTATTTTCTTATCTTACCTGCATGCATATTTGTGTGTTGGTAATAATTTTATTTGTACCTATTACTTTATCCCCCCTTGATGTGTGATATCATTACCATCACTATTCCAAAGCACCTTCAGCAACTGCCTGCAATTACTCTTACAATTAATTTATCTTTGACTGAAAGAAATTTATTGCGAACAAGCAAGAGGAAATTGAAGAGTTTGAAGTTGTTCTGTCATAGTTTTGTGGTGGAGGGCCTTGTCATTGCTTTTGTTGCTCTCTTTTACCATACATTTACTCAATGCTTTTCCTTTTATGATTTATAAATATGGAATTTTATCATCCTCTTTAAAATGATTTTTCATGTTTTATTACCTGTCTAGCTTATATTTTATGAATTTTATGTGATTTATTTCACCATCACTAGAAAGTGAAATTTTAATATGGAAAAAGGTTTTGATTGGAGCTTATATGCATGCTTTTACCAAACTAAGCTGTGTTGTAAAAATAGTCAAATGTGGCCACTTTTTAAAAGTTAAGTCAATTTGTACAGATATAAATGTTTGTCTGGAAAGCCCACCGTAATGTTAACATAATTTCCTGATGATTTTAAGAAATTATCTGTTAATTGTTCTGAATTGTACTAGCAATTCCAATTGAAGAAAATCTTTTTTACCTCCCATAGGACTGTTTTTCAATGGTGCGATTTGGAGGAAAGATATTTTCATATGCGTGTTTAAGTGCCAAAATGAAAAATCATCAATGATGTCTACTTTGACTTAAGTTTTGAAAAGAATTAATGAAAAGGCTTGTCTACCCACTTCAAGGTGAAGCATGATCCTTTTCAATACCTGATTCAAAGTTTTTCATTTACTTATTTGTACAAAAGTTATATTACCAGAATCACGAGATTCGCAATTGCAGCCTGCCACATTGTGGGTTTGGTTGCCTCTAATTTTTAAGTAAATAGGTGTGATATGGACTGTGGTAAAACTCTAAAGATGCAAATGTGTTATTTGGTTGAGGATTTTCTTAATTTGTTACTTATTTGTACTTGATTCCTGAGCCTCACTCCAGAAATATTTCTAATAAAACATCATTATAAATGTGCCGTTTTACTACTTACAGACAAGAAACCAATTTAAGCAAAGGACACCCCAATCCTCAGATTAAAGAACGATTGATGGAGAGTATTATGGTCGGGGAGGTGGCGAGTGACAAGCAGAACTCTGACAAGCGCTCAGGCTCTGACCATCTGAACAATAGACTTGCTTTCTCAGCCATGATGAATGAGGCTTACCAGTTCCAGGGAGTCAGGTGGCAGTGGTGGCTGTGAGTTGAAAAACTAAACTTCTTCTGAACACCCGGCTTCGCATGATCGCCACGTGGTCCGTCCGCCTCGTCGCCAATATTATGGTCGGGGAGGTGGCGAGTGACAAGCAGGTGGAGTGGTCTGAAGCTGGTTTATTGCAGGAGTGAGTGCAGGTGCACAACAGCACTACAGGGTAACCAACACAACAGAGAGGGGATTTGATTCAAGGTGTGGAGGGGTATACAGATTGTCAAGGCTATATGGATTTGAAGGACATGGACTTCCAAATCTTCATTTTCATCAATTTAATATATTTTTTTTTTCAACAGACAGGCTACAAATAACTAACATGTAATATGCCATTGCATCTATGGATGTTGTAGTAAACAATAACGATTTAGGGAAAGATGTGATGGAATCAGAGTGGTTAGAAGGAATATTAACTTAGTAAATTAAATGTTAAGATAGCATAGGAAGATTGCAGCTTTTGTCAGAAACCAGAACTGCAGAGAAGATATCCTGAATGTGGAGCCAATTGCAAAATGGTGGCAATATCATTTTGCTATCAGGTTTCTCACTGGGGACTAAGGAATTATTATCACCGAATCTTTCTCCTTTAGCAAGCCTATTACGAACATTAATCACAAGGAAAAGAGCAACTGAAGAACAATTTCCAGAACCAATTACTAATGTCCCAAAATAGGCAAACAATATTTATCTTAATTAATAAAAGGTCTCTCAATCATCTTAACTTAAACTACTTCCTATCCATGCATTTGTGTCTACTTAGGTCATTAGGTTTAAAAACACAATTAATTACCTCATTAATTAACAGACCTACAAGTTTCACCTCTCATATACAATGAATATCATGACAAAGCCATAATAAGCAAAAGCAAGCATTTTTACTTTGCCTTTTCAAGAGAGTGTACAATTGCATTTCAAATTGCTCTATAAACTGCATCTTCAAAGCAGTCCAGATAATCAACCTCTAACCACAATAATTTATATGTCTAGCCCAAGGAGAACACTTGAAGTCAAAATGACTTCAAAGCTATATCATTTTGAACTTTTTTGTCAAAATTTAGTCCTTCAAGATAGGTACTTAGACGTCATAATGACTGTCAAGGACCCCATTTTGAAACAATTTTGACACTTTGTTCTTGTTGGGAGCTGATCATCATTACACTGCCTGTACA
Source organism: Frankliniella intonsa (assembly GCA_033675135.1). Lineage (NCBI taxonomy): Eukaryota > Metazoa > Arthropoda > Insecta > Thysanoptera > Thripidae > Frankliniella > Frankliniella intonsa. Next base: position 6,409,016 of record CM066250.1, read on the forward strand.
ACTCTTGAATGAAAACCGAGTATGTGAAACTGGCTTTAGTGGTCACATTAATCAATCATCTAATTAACTTGTCAAGTCTTCACTTTGACCAAAACGGTCCTGATTTATGTAGGATGTGTCAAACATCACAAGTTCTGTCTCTGATGTCATACATCAAGCACATCAGTTATTTCTTAACAAAAAATGCAAGTATTCATATTCATAAGAACACCTTACCATGATATTTTTTTTATCTCGTAACAAGGTACTCTTTAGAAAGTGGATTCAAATAAAAAATATAAATTGAGAAATTTATAATAATGGTAACCTTCACTTTACACTTTGTACTATAAGAAAATAGATTAACTGGTTAATGGATGTATCACTGATGGTCTTGAATTGTGCTACGCAAAAACAAAGACTAATGTGTTTGTTCCAGAAAGACTCCACAGTAACAAAAAGATCAGTAAAGCAAAGACTTTTAAGATATGGATCTTAATGGATTTAATGATATACTGGTTAAACCAAAAAATTCACATCTCCAGCCTTCACCTTCACAGGCAAAATTAGATTAGATTCTATTCCAGTTGAGAATACTTGAAAGGGCAAATGACAGATATGGAGATTTGAACAAGTAAAGCAAAAAGGAGTCCAGCTCCCCAGCTGATACAATGCAAACAAGCTGATTAACTTGTCGGTTATCTCAGAATTTCAATAAAAATGTAATGTAATTTTTAAAACCACTTTTAAGCTTATAATCTGTTCAACAGAGAATATTAGAATGATTTTTTATAATGCAGGACAAAAGATAACGTCCAGGTTAGAGACAAGGCACTTAGTATACCTTGATATCTTAAAAAAATAATGAGATGGATGAGTTCTAAATAAACATTTAGTTATGCAAATGCTCAGCCAACATTTTGCATTATTTTGGATGAGCAAACTGAATGGTCTAAGACATGTTTTTAATACAATAAAAATTACAAATGTACACCTCAAATTACTTAATTCTTTAACCTGGTTGTGCTATATCATATATTCTACAAACAATGACAAAAGCAAAGCAATATGAGGTGTACATACAAATATCGTAACATTTGAGAAACCAGACAAACAGCACAGTACTTCACAAAATTAGCCAGGCAGGTGACAGGGTCGCAAGAAAATGATGAACTATTTCCAAAATGCCCCTCTTAGGTGAGGTATGCATAAGTTGAGGTGCCAAAACAGTATAAAAGTTCTGCATTTTAGTACAAAGTGCCACTTAGTCAAAATAAAATTACTTAAAAAAACAAAACAATGCAAGACACCTGGGTGCATCAAAAACGAAATAAAGATTGGAATACATGTTTTATGGCCCTGATACAACTGACGACATTATTTCATCTTAATGTATAATAATAAAAAGTTTGGCAGAGCACACAATTTATGCATACCTCCCACCATTTTCAAGGAAGCACACAACCTAGAAAATTTTTGACGGCAAACATGGGAGATCATTCATCATCATCATAAAATATACTCACAGACAAAATCATGGAATATCAATTCCAACATGCGACAAATAAAACTTACTCATAAAATAAACAAAACACAAAAATAAAAATCCTATCACAGACTCATTTAGCTTTATGGTTAAGGGATGATTAACATCCTTATGAATCCCTTTGGGAACTAATTTTCTCCTTAGTTTTTAACTAAATGTGGCCAGAAGTAGAATGTTAAAGCATTCTGCCAGTTTTACAAAATTATTCCAATCGCAACATGTGATAATCCACCACAACCATGGGATAGCAATAAATAACTTTCATGAATGAACACTGAGATCGATAACTACCACCTGACATTGAAACAAATTTGAGTGTCTCTGCCATGGCCAATTACAGCTACAAATGATTTTGCCTAAATATAATTTTAACAGAAAATCTGACTAACACAACAGCTGTCAAGCTAAAATAACATTTGTATACTCAATCTATACTTTTGTGAACATTTGTATATAATAAAATTTAATTATTATTTTGATAGATGCACATGACTAAGAGTAGGTATGTGTGTCATATTTATAAAAGTTAAATAATGTAACACATCTGTGAGTGTATAGTTACATATACACTCGAAAGATATAGCAAGATTTAAGAGATCAGCAAAAGAATCAGCAATGGGTTAAGATTCTAGGCATGAACTCTAGCTAGATTCTTGCAAATATAAATAATCCTAAAATACAGGCATAAGACAATACAAGTCATCCTAAGTAAAATAATACAACAACAAATATGTGATGAGATATAAAGCATAGAGAAGATTTATAAAAACAATGTAAAAGAAGGGAATTGAAAATTCTTATTACAAATACAAGCAAACTGAAATGCATTCAATCTAAAGAAAAAAAAAAAAAAGAAAAAAAAAAAATTGACTAATGATTGATAAGATAATATACAAGCACTACAGTAATATATATTCAACATTTGAAAAACAAAAGTGAAGAAACTTCAACTTTTTATCCCAGAGTTCTTTAAAAACTCATTTGATTGCCAAAAAATTCATGTCATGAGATAAGGCTTATTTTGATTTAATCTGGAGGCAGAAGTCTAAATAGACGATATTTGTCTCGAATATGAGGACGCACATCTTCATTTTTAGAAACCAAGCTTTCCAGAAAAGGTAAGAGCTTTAACAACTCCTTGTCAGATCTATCCACAAACCAGCTCTCAATAGGAATTCCATTTTCCAGCTGAAAATAATCAAAAATTAGAATGTTTTCATGCTTGAGGGTTCATTTTGCATGTACTTAACTGAGCAGTACCTGATAGCCAAAAGCCTGAGGAGAATTATCAACAATGATGGTTCTTGAGAGATCACGGCCCAAAATAGACAAATCCTTTACATAGTTTCCTTGAACACATACACAATGCTCTCGAAATAGTCGATACCTAAGGAAAGTCGAGTGTTGTTGGTATAAGTGGTATGCTTTTAATTTGGTAATAGTAATGCAGTACTCAATATTTACACTCACTTAATAAGTTCTCTCCTTGGATCCAATAAGTTCAGCAACTTATCGGCATATACACGTTTTGAGGCAGTAAAAAGTATCACTTCAAATAACCGTGAACAACGTTCCAAGAATTCCTTGAAATATGGCCGTGTACGCACAAAAACTGTGTATGAACATTCTTGGAAGAGCACTGGAAAAGAAAATGCCGCCCCTTCCAGCTCTTGTAGACTGCAATGCACCAAGGTTTCATCCTAGAAGCATAATCAGGGCATTCCTAAACTGTCACAAACACTTGAACTTACAATATTTACAAGTATAGTTAGGTTTTCTTACCAAATCAAGAACAAGGGAAAACTCAGGACTGCTGCGAGTTTTCAATGGTAAGGCAGGGCAACGTGAACGCATTTCATTTGTGAGAGGGGGCAATTGTTTTATAAACTGATAGGGATCAAATGGCTCCCACTCTTCCTCACATGACTGAAATGAAACAGGAAAATGCCATTGAATCGGGTGCAAGACAAAATTGTGATTTGGTTGAGGCTTTGAAGCTTTGAAATAAAATCAATAAATGAAGACAATAAATGAAAGAATCCTCACCCCTGATGTTTCAGGCTGGACTTGAGTCATCATTGTTCCGTCTTTGTTTAAGTTGGATGTGTCTTCATAACAAGATAGGTCTCTTGTATCCTCATCATCCCCACCTCCAGAATTATTATTCATGACATGCAGGGTGTTAACAACATCTAATTGAAGTTGATTCTGCTGAGCTCTTTTCTGCTCTTCCTCTTCTTGTTGCTGCTGAGCAACAACTGCAGCAGCCATAGCATAGCATTGAAGTGCCAGTTCTTTTCCGGAAAGAAAAAAAAAAAGGTTTAATCTAACATCACTTAAACTATGCCTGTTTGATTTATTTCATTATTTTGAAAAAGAATAAAAAGAAAAAAAGTCACACTATACCTGAATTGCCTGCTTTAGCTTCTTCCTCAAGTAAACATGTCAGGTCGATATCCACATCTGTGGGTGTATCATCAGTTTGGTAAACATTAAAAACTGCAGCGTCAGGAGGAGGAACAGTTGCAACAGGCATTGAATTCTCTTTGCTTTCTTCACACATGTTGGAATCCTGAAATAGTGATGCGCAGTAGGCCGTATTAAATTATATATTCAAGACAACTGACTGAAGCATAAACATCATGTGAAACTAACAATTGAAAGGACAGAAGTGTCCGGAACTGGAAGACAAGTATCAGAATTTGTGCTGCTTCCTGACTTCACACTACCCGTCTTCTGGAATAGATTGTCTGTAGTTTCTTGTGGAAGGACGTTTTCACAGCAGTTCTGAGAAGAGTAAATGTTTTAATATTAACTTTACAAAGACACAACTGGTAACCAATACCTCAGACCAAAGTCAAATTAGTTTGTAGATTAACAAATTTTTATACCTCTTGAAGCAGGTTTCTAGATCGTCGTCGGCAGCGAGAAACCTTTGTCGAACGTCCGGTACTATTATTGGTAAGACTGAGCTCAGAATTATTTTTTCTTGAGCTTGAGCTTGCAGCACCACTGCAAATACTGGGACTGGACTTTTTTGTTCGACGCCCCCTTCTATATGTTTCGCGCTGTTCACTGCGCAACCACATTATTGCTTCTCCCCAACTAGTAGGTGTCCAATCCTGGAGCTCCACTAGTGCAAAATCTGAAACAAAAAGTACCAATTGGATATAAAAGTTGATTTCAAATACATGGATGAATTTGAATAAAAAATGGGAGGGAACAACCAAAAAAAGTAATCATAAAGTACTTACCTAAAAAAGCATCCAAGTGAACAGGAAAACCAGCAGCGACTAGAACTTTAAAGCTTTATGGCCCAATCCACTCTAATAATACTCGTGATGATTTTAGTAATGTATGTCTTTCCGGAATGGTAGTATGATATTCCATCATAACTTCCTGAAACAGGAAAGACAAAAATACAAAATGAAATCTTGCTATTTTTGCTCCTCTTCAACAGAGTGCGCACTTTATTTTTAATCTACAAGAAATATCACTTGGAAAGGTTTAAGAAATTTTATAATATACAAGGAGTGCTCTCTTTAAAGGTGTCCTCTCCGAGGGGGGGAGGGGGGCGAGAGGGTGTGGAATACGCCTTTACAGCATAATGTGCATAAATATGTCTGGGTTTAACTCATACCTAACATAAAATCAAGTGTCTGTGTCCCCGTTACTGCCTGCAGCTCTTCCCTCTCCTACCATTGTCCCCACTCTCCCCGGGTTCGTCGCGGTCCTCGTGTTGGTCATGCTGGGTCCGGCCGGCAGCTGCAAACCGGCCCGGTCAGCCCGGTCCTGTCCCTGTCCCTGTCCCCCGGCCCGGCCTGGCCCGGCCCGGCCCGCACGCGCACGTGCACCCGCGCTGCGCCCCGTAGGCCTTCCCTTCCCTTTCCATTGAGATGCAGCGGCCGGGCCGGGCCGGGCCGGGCCAGCGCTAGTAGGCCAGAGCCTGGCGGGCAGGCGCCCTGCCCCGCCGCGCCCCGCAGGCAGGAGGGCATCAGGAGGGCAGGGCGGCAGGCGGGAGCGGGCAGCTTTCTCTACAGACCCGCGGCAGGGGCGGTGCAAGAGGCAGCGCGGGCGGGGCGGGGCGGGGGGCAGTCGGTTATTTGTTTGCAGCAGCAGCAGCCGCGGCTCGGTCGGGCCGGCCGCCGCGACGCGCCGCGCCGCGCGGCACAGGGGAGGGGCAGGGGGGCAGGCGGGCAGGCACAGCCTCACGGCCCTCGCGGCGCGAGGCCGGCTTACCCTGCGTCGCCCTGCGCACGGGCCGTACGGGCCGGGCCTGCTGGACTGGCTGGACTACGGACCCGGATGAAGGCTTTGTCCCGCCAAAGACTCGTGACCCCGAGATTTCAACCCTCGAGAGTGACTCTGCAGGGAGTAGCCGGCCAGGCTGAGCAGCAGGGGGCGCTAAAGGGGCACGGCGAGCAACCGGTGCGGCGGGGGCCGGGCGGGGCATGCAGCAGAGTGGTATAGTGGCGGTGAGGAGGGCAGGGCGGCAAAGCCTTGGGCGATGCAGCGGGGCGGGGCGGGTCGCTCGCTCAGCGCGAGGTAGAGGAGGTAGAGCATCCTGAGGGCGCACAGCGCACAGCACGCACCGCTCAGGCGTCCATGTCCAGCGGCCCTTGCAGCGGCCCGGCCCGGCCCGGGGAGCGCGAGGGGCGGGCGGTGGCGGGAGGGAAGGCCGGGGCGGGGCGGGAGGGAAGACCGGGGCGGGGCGGGACAGGCCGCGCGCAGGCAGCGCTCTCTGTCATACTCATTACTCGCCGATAGACGGCGACGGAGACGGAGCGCGGCCCGGCCCGGCCCAGGCAGGCGAGAGAGGGAAGAAGAGAGGAGCAGCGAGAGGAGAGACCCAGATCAATACGCAGACAGCCCGGGCGGGCCGGCGGCGGGCGCGGGGCAGCGCGGGGCGGGGCGGCCGCAGCCCGGCACGGACCGGCACAAGGCACACCGGAAGGGGTAGGGGAATGACAAGACTACATCGAGCGGTAGGTGCGGTGGCGGCGTGTGCAGGCCGCGCGTGCTCATGGCGTTCAGGCCGGCCCGGGCCCGGGAGAGAGTCATGACTCGGGAGAGACAGAATGGATTCCGCGATAACACCGGGCGGGGCGGGGCTAGCATTGTGACCATTGTGACCCGCTGCGGCTGCGCTGGCCTGGCGGGCCGGCCCGGGCCGCGGCCGAGCCGACACAAAGGCAGCAGACCAAGGGTACCCCCCCCCCGTACCCCCCGCCAAACACACGCCCGAGGTAGCGCCAGCGCCGCCTCGGTCGCGGCACCGCGGCGAGCCGAGCCGAGCTGAGCCCCAACCGAGCCCACCGAGCCACGGCGTCGCGGCGCCGAGCCGGGCTGGGCCTGGTCCCGGGCCGCGTCGTGTCGAGCCGAGCCAAACCGCCCACGTGTCGTTTGAAGACCGCCGCGGCTGCGACCGGGGGCCGGGCCGGGCTCCATGCCGACCGCGCCAGCGCCATTCCTCCCGGGCCGCGCCGCGAACGACGAGAAGATCCCCGCGGGCGAGGTAGACTGTCCTCGGGAAAGGAGAGGAACAGAGACCCGCAGCTAGCGCGGTGTCTCATTTCTTATCAACCAGTTGGGGGGGGGGGGGGGGACTGCTCCAGATGCGCGAAGCAGAGAACAGTCCTCCGCACAGATAAGGGAAGTCCCACACAGGAAGAGCCGCTCGGTCGTAAAAGGATGGTGAGGCCGGCCGATGCGTCGGTGTTGGGAGAGGGGGAGGGGAGGGGCGGGGCGACATCAGGGTACCCGCGCCCCTGCGCTGCGCCCCGCGCCCCCAAGGCGTCGGCCCGGCCCGCGGCTCGGCCCGGGCGCGGGCGGGTCGAAGCCCCCTTATACTCCCACCCCTTCGCCTCCTCGCGAGGGGCGCATGCGGCCGGCAGGCAGGGCAAGGGGTGGCGGGGCGGGGGGCGCTGCGCACCGGAAGGACGTCAGAGAGCGCGGCGGCACGTTCAAAACCGCCAAAGCTCGCGGGTGTGCAGCGCGGGTCAGGCCCTAGCGCGTCAGCGGAAGTGTCACGGGCAGCAGAGAGGACGAGCGGTGGGGCGGGGCGGGGCGGGGCGGGGCGGGCGTGCCGCGCGGTCGCTCCTCCGTTTACATGTGATCCTCGGAGTGCGCGGTACGCCGCGGCCTTGGGTGCCAAGGCCTCCGCGGCGGCCCCGGCCCCGGCCTGGGCTCCCCCTCTCCCCGTATAGAGCCCCAGCGTGGAGGTGGAGGCCCGCGGCCCCGCGGCGCGGCCCGCTGCGGAGGCCCGGCTACACTACGCTACACTACACTACACCTGCTCTGGAGCGCGCGCGGGGCGGGGCGGGCGCGAGCACTGGTAGCGGTGCATTCGGTCATGGGTCTACTACACGTCGTACACATGCTGCTGCTGCAGGGGAGTCGGTCCGATCCTGGCGGCCGTCCAAACGACTTGACCTCACCGTGGCTCGCCGCCCCGCCCCGCCTCGCCTCGCGGCATGCTCTCGGTACCGGGCTGCTATTTCTGCCCCGTTGGGTCCCCCGGCGGGCTCGGCCCGTCCCGACCTGCCGCCCCAAGCCCAGGCCCAGACGCAGACTTCGCGAAAGGGCTGCACAGCTGCATCCACCTCGCCGAGCTGGACAGGACCTGCCTCCGCCTCCGCCTCCTCGGCGCGGCGCGGCGCGATGTGGAGGGGAGGTGGCGGAGCAGAGACCACACCTGCTTTCCTTTGGACTGACACTATACTGCCCAGGGAGAGAGCCCTGTCACGTCAAAGGTGCCCCAGCTGGGACAGTGGAGAAATTGAGCAAAAATATCACGTCTTTCCGTATGAGTGAAAAATTGCGACAACAAAATATCCTGTGTTGGGGTTTAAATAATGACATACACATAATTTTGAAGTGTTTATAAAACCTAGTTGATAGGACTCCCGACATTTTAAGGAATAAAATAAATCTCTAACAATTTAACTTAAACTGTAAGGGAGCTGTGTAGTGGTGTAGCTAATTATTCTTCGAGACTATTGTCATGTGGAAGTAGCTCCCTGGAGCAAGACTCAGGTGATCAATTTAAAATTGATTTAATCAGAAATCTAGCATAACTTTAATAATTTAATCCTAACATAACCAAATTACTATGATTGATTAAACCAATTGTTTATCGAAGCATAAGGAAGAAGTTGCTGTTTGCCTCAATTTGCGACAGGTAGGTAACAGAAGTGAAACAAGTGGGATTGAATCTTTGAATAAATGCCAGGAGGTAGTTTGCCAGGACAAACATTAAGATTACAACGAATAAGGGAAACACAGACAGATATCTCAAGCTACCAGGTTTACAGAGAGCTGTTAAAACCAGAAAGTGACAAGTGAATGAAGCTGAATATGTTCCATTCATTCAAGTTGGATGGTGCAAAGTTAAGGTTGTTGGCCATTAATGACCTTATTTCGAAAAACATGGAATAAAATAATATTAATAATGATCGACTGTGTTTGGATACTTTTACTGGGGGGGAAAAGTGAGTTTTGGACACTAGACGAACGTAACTCTCACCGTCAGCGAGCCCACCGACCTGTACTTTAAAGTCAAGTCCTCTAGAAACTTAAGTCCTTCTGTAAACTTCTCGCGTACAGATTTTACGGCCAAGAACTACCGTTCAAGATCATGAAACCATTAGGCTTGAACTATGCGTTGACAAACATTAGAAAAACAGATTTTGTGAGCATAGATGTTTGTTTTCGAAGGAAGGCGGGAACATCGTAATGTCAAAGCACTCCTGCAGTTGCCTCCAAAAATTCAACTTGCTGATCTCAACATACCTGTTTCCGAACGCCAAGAGAAGAACGACGATAGTAGATGGATTTAATCCAGATAAATCACGGAAGGGAGGGCTTCAAACAAAGTTGTAGGCAGAAATACCACGAAACACTTCCAGAATTTCCTCTACCGTAAACAATCACACAACATGGCGTCAGTCCGCTGGTCAGAACAACAAAAATACCGCCAAAGATGAAGAGCCGAGAATTGAGTCCGACATCGAAAGTTCAGGATTCAAACCTTGCACCACTGTCTTAAATATACGACATGGATAGTTCTTACACGCGTTTTCGAAAGTTAAAACCCTTAGATTTAACGCGAACTCTCACAAATCAACGACAACACTCGCACCAACTACGAAGCAGACGCCATCATTCGGGGTCGGGCTCTTTCTCCGCGGCGAATCAGAGAGCCAGCCTGCAGCTACAGCTACTCGCTCGGCGCGTCGGCAAGGCCCGATCATTGTACGGCCCGCCGAGTCAGCCGGCACTGTTTCGATCCTGTCCCCACCCCCAACGAACGACCGGCGGCAGGACGGGCAGGATTCACACAGCGCCCAACACATTTTGCTCCGTTTGGTAATCATGTTAGTCTGGGCCAGACTAATATTACCTCAAAAATTATGGTGGTCTGCTCAAAACAGGAAGTTTGAAATAAGCTTTTTTGTGTGATGAACAGACCGGGCGAGGCAGTTTTTCTGCAAGCTGCACGAATTAGTAGTATGAACACACAGGTATCAGATACTACACAAGCAAAACGATTTTAATTGCAAATTTCAATACAAATTGTTTTCATAAATTAAGGAAACACTAGCACACGTCTACCTACCTCCACTGACAATGTATCGAAAGTCAAAAAATTGGGGAAATGCTTGAAAACTGAATGAATATGGCATTCATGTTTGGACGGCTACTGCCAAAAAAAAAAAAAAATACAAAAAAAAAAATAACAAATCATCTCAAGCATTTAATGCCACAAAAACACTTCCAGCATCAAAAGTCATTTCAAGTGAAAAAAAAAAAAAATTAAATTGAGTAAGACATGTAAACAAGAGATGTGCTGTGGGGATCACACAATAAAGCATAAATAATTAATTCCTACTCTCATGAAATCATAATTCTAGGATCAGTTGGCAGACCGATTTCATGCAAAGAAATGAAAGGTTTTGTCAGTTGACAAATAAAATATGCATTACAGTATCTCATTGTTCAGAAGTACTCATATACTGCATCAACAAAAAGGACATTAAGCAAATTTTGTTCAGTCAAAATTGCCAATTTCAAGAGACATATTTTCTGCCTTTCCCACATTTCCTAAAGTTTACACAGCCACTGCAAATAAATATTAGTTTATAGAAAACGTAAGAAAGGGAAACCTTATATTTGTTGATTAAATCCAATATCACAATTCATATAAGAAGTACAAGTCAATAATAAAACAAAGAAAAATTTGGAACTGACAAGCTATTTGTGGATGGATTTGGCCCAGCTCATTTGGTCATGGCTTATGCTTCAGCATTACAGAATATTAATAGAAAGAAGCCTTAAGGTATTAAAAGGGCTGTCTATATTCAGGGTACAGTATCAGGAGATCTCAAATCATCATGTTCTGTGGAACTCTGGTCAACATGGTTTATGCCATTCTGACGAAGTGCAGGTTTACGGCACACAAAAAATACACTTTTATATTCGTACTGCAACATGGATTCTTGATTTAAAGAATAAGTTGTTGGCACATTTGTTTCTTCTTTCTGTAAATAATTATAAACTTATGTTAACAGAAGTAAACATTACATTGGTGCTGATGGTTCATGAGTAACTAGTATACATAGAGAAAGAATTCTAGATTGCACCATACCTCTATGACAAATCCAATTTTTTGAATGACCTCACGAACCACTTCATATGAGGGTTCAATAGAGTTCTCATTAGGAATATCAGCAAAATGATATAGAAGAGGGCCTAGATTTACCCACACCCCACCTTAATTGAAATAGAGAAACAATAGCTTATAAAATACAGTAATTAATTAAACACTTAAAAAAAAAAAATTCTGCTGTACCTGGTTTTAGTATATTGTAAATTGTCTCAATGAATGAAACAATGTTGTGTCCACAATCAATGAAAAAACAAGTTGCTACACAATCCCAATGTTCTGGATCAACATAAACCTAGAAAAGTATAACAAGTTTAGCTTATGCATAAAAGAAATGCATGATTCATTACTGGGTAATGCTGACGCCCTGTATAAACGTATACATTACCTCCTGAAAATCTCCTGCAGCCATTGAAAATTGAGAAGTTGGAGGCAGATCAGAGGGGTTCACATCTGGGAAAAGGATTCCTCTTATCTGACTTTCTGCTTTCAGAACATTATTAGCTTGATGTATCCACGGAAAAACCTCATAAGCATTAGTACTACGTATTCTGTGTATGACAAAAAGCATCAGGAGTTATTCGGTGGTTTTTTAAGAGATAATGATTTGCAAAGAGTTAAATTTACCCATTAAGGACGAAATTTGATGCAAAAAGCATGAAGAGAGAAAACTCATTGCCTTGACATTGATAACCATTGCGAGCTAATTCAAAGGCTAGGCGACCAAGACCAGCTCCAGGGACTAACACCTTAATGTTTCCGGGATCACTAAGAGACCAAACTTCACTCAGCAAACCAGTGTCCAAAATGTACAAAGACAGTGATGTGTGCATAAGTACTTACCATTGGCTTGGTGGAAAGTTTTTTAACACTTCGTCAATGATAGGTTGGTAGCACATCAACCTTTCCTTGGCCCCTTCTGCACTCCAGTCCCGCACCAATTGCTTCAGTGTTGTTTCAACTCTTTCAAATTCATTACTCATTGACAGGTGATTGATGTTACTATACTGCAGAAAGAAAAATATTAAAGAAACATGTACCTATGTAACTGGTAAAAGGTAAATTGAAATGGGCTTACATGATTGTCAGCATTGTCTGGGTGAACATTTGCAAACATAGAATCTACATCCTTAATGATATGATTAATTATCTTTTCATTTTTCTCAATACACTGTCTGATAACACCTAGATGCTGTTTGTATTTAAGCAGCATGTCCTGATGGTGTTCTGGTAATGAAGCCAAGTAAGCTTCTGTTTTATTAATTCTTGCAAGGGAGTTTTTTCTACAAGGGGCAAAAGTGTGATTAGTCAGGGACCAAGTACAAAGTTAATTTACACATTATGACAAACACAAACAAGTCCCATAAAAGATAAAATATTTCTGTGACAAATCAATAAGCAAGTAATGCCGATCTAAGTAACATGAAAGCAGCAAAGATCAATTACAATGTCTTTAAACAACAGGTTTACATTTAACAGGTTATGGTTTATCTTCGTGCATGTCATGAAACAGGAAGACTTTTTGAAAGAGTATTCAATTAAAAGAAACAATCTTAAATAATTTAGGGCTAATGAATGCGAAATATTTAACTACAAGCTATTATTAAACACCTAACTTTAAGTTGCTTTGTTCTGACAAACCTCACAATAACAACCGATTAACTTACTTATAGTATTTGAATGCACAAACGATCCTCCGAAAGTGTCGCTCTTCTTCTATCTCAAGAGGGTTTGTAGGTGTATTCCCAATTCCTTCGTCTACTTCCATTTTTGCAAAAGATTCCAATAAATAGTTCAGTCAAGCTACTTCTGCTTGGCACACCAATGCACTGCACTGCACTTCGCGGTTGCTTCGAGCACGAGTGGGGGTAGAGCGGAGCAGAGGGGGTTGGAGCGAGAGGAAGGAGGAAGGGGAAGGGGAAGGGGGTGAGGAGTGGGATACGAAGACAGACGAGTGATTGTTCGCCAGTTGTTTGCAAGGGAAAACCAGAACAAAGGAGAAATTGAAGAGAGAAAACTTGAGGAATTTAAAGTGCTTTGGGAAAATAGGTAATGCATGTTGAACGTCAAATTTCATATTCTTTATTGTTCCCTCAGATTAAAAAAAAAAAAGATAAAGTTTAAAAAAATGAACAATTTACCTTTTAACATTTGAAAATTTTGATTATTAAGCTATATTGATGTCCAATGATAAGAATAATAACAATAAATATTTGTGCAAAGTTCATTTTTTATGTTAATAACTCTACGCTATTTTCTAAAATAAATCACAAGAAGTCATTGAAATAAAACCTTATGAACATAATCTTTGGGATGAAGCAGAAAAATCCTTTGTACTTCCCTTCATTTAATAAAAATTCACAGCACCTGGCCAGTTTGTGTTTCTCTCCAGTTTACTTTTTTATTTATACATGGATCAAACATTTAACTGCGATATTTCTTTACGCAACATTTCTAATGTCCTTTGATCATTGTGCAGTTCTTTTTCTTCCTTCCCCAAAATTTTCTCAAAGCTGGTCAATGGTCAATAGGATAAATGAGTTAATCAAAAATCTGATCAATACAGATAATTGATAATGCTATATAACTTATGGGAAAAAAAATGTGAAAATCAAACATTACCACTTGTTGCTTTCTGATGTATGTGCAAACTGTAGCTTTGCTTGATTCATTTCACGAACTGCTCGTCCCCACTGTTCTTTAAAGTATGCTTTTGACTGAAGTGAAGCATGCAACTTCCCTTCTAGCTGATCCTGCACAATTATTACAAAGTAAAATTTTAGGGGGAAAAAATACAATTTTCTTATGAATAAATTCTACATCAAGTCTTACCACTTGAGACAACAGCTGCGACACTTGATTATGGCTCATTCCACACATTTGCCCATCACTACGTTGGGCAAGAATTTTTTGTTTGAGCTGTTGTTGTAAGGACTCATTTTCAGACTCCAGCTCTTTGATTCTTTCTTCTAATTTTGAGCACTTTGATTCAACTAAGGAAACCTAAAAGGAAAAAAAAAAAAAAAAAGATTCACTAATCTAAGTACCCTTATACTCCCTACAATTGTGGACGACATACCTTTAGTTTAAACCCTTCATCTAATCTTTTTGCAGCAAGAGTAAATTCTTGAAATTTCAAATTGTATTGGAGTTCAAGATCTTCCTTGGCTTTTGTTAACTGGAATAGAAATCAAATACACACATATGCAAACAGACACACAAAGACATTGCTACTTAACACTGTTAATAAAAAATCACACAAACCGCTTGCTCTCTTGTTGCACATGTTTTCAGTCGATCTCTAAGATCTTGTTTGGCATTGTTTAGCGATTCAATCATAGCTTTGCATTCTGCCATTTTATTATCAATCAAAAGGTTTTGTGCCTTGGTTTGTGAGGCCCACTCATCTGTTATTCGAGTAATATGTTCCTTCTCTTTTTCTTTCAACTGTGGAAAACAAAATAAATAGATAGATAGATATATGTTAGCGCACCATCAGATGCATGAAGTTTGTAAGCATATTATGGAGAATACAACTAACTTCAGCTTGGAAGATTTGTTGTTGCTTCTCCTTCCAATCCTCAAGCTCTTCCACAATTCTGTAAGCAGCTGTACGATCAAGAGGCACGGAAGGATTCTCAAGTGGGAGTTTGAATGCTTGAATCATATTCTGCTGATCAATTCCATGAGGTCCAGCTTTTAAGTCAGGAGACGATGAAATCCTCTTTTCTGAGGCACTTTCTATAATTTTACTTTCACTAGAATTAAAAGTTATTGGAGCTGGTGTGTTGTCTGAAGTATTGGAGCTTTTATAAGCTCCTTCAACATTATGAACAGATAAGTTAGGTAAGGGCTTGGAGAGCAAAAAATTAGAGCCAGGTCTGACAACGTTCTCTTTGGCTTCTCTTCCACTTTCTTTCATGAGCTGTCCAGCAAGGGAAATAGTGGCTCTTACAAAGCCGACTTCTTGTTCATGTAGTGGACCTCTTAAATGACTAGATACTTGAGTTTCTCCCTAGAGGAACAGTGATTTAAAAGGTACAGCAAAACAATTTTTTCCTGTTTTAGTTTTTGTAAAAATGCCAATTTCATTTACAATTTAAAAACTGATCCTAGTACTTTAATACTAATTAGTTTCAAAATATACCTAAATTACCTTTTCTGTGAGAGATGATGTTGTAATATCAATTTTTGTGGATGCGATATACAGAGAAGTGGTGATCTCCACTCCAACCCCAAAAATATGGATTTGAATGCTATCAACTGGTCTGATAAGAACTTCAGCAGATATTCCATCAACTAGCACTGAACCCCCTCCATTTGGGATTGAAAAATCTGTTGATGTGACTGCAGATGAGCTTGGACATTCAAACCTACATTGATAGAAATAAGTCTTTTGTATGATAATTAGACACCCCTGAGGCATATGCATGCAAAAGACTTACAGAAATCGAACACAAGATGATTTAGGGAGCTGAACCAATTCTAATTGATTGAGTGCAATTTTTACCCGGGTTAGGGAACAAACATCTTCACACATATTTTTTGATGTAAATGGTGGATGAGATTGAGCTGTACCTGGGGCAACTGGTACCCAAACAGGACCACTCTGTTTAGTGACAATGAAAGTGTCCTGAGACTGTCGGCTTTCAGATCTAGATGATGTATCTTCAGATACTGCTAGAAACAGATAATATCAGTAACTCAAGAGATATAAGTAGTCTAAGCTAGATAAGTATTTTGGATACATACTGTGAGAAGTTAAAATTGAGTTTTTAGAATTACAATTGGCAGTAACTTTAGAACTGTTCATAGGAGGTGCTTTTAGAAAGCCAGTGAGATGAGATACCAATTGTAGTCTTGATGTAACCTCTATAAATGGTTGTAAATTGCCTTGCAAAGGAACAGTCCCAGATCTGGAGCTTACCAGTATGCATTTTTGGCTTAATATGGCTTCACCATCAAATTCCCGTGAGAAAGACTGAACATCATTAGTAGGCACCAATGACTAGGGAAAGAAATATAGAGAAACATAGATTGATTAAACAAAAGGAAAAAAATATTGCTAACTTCAAGGACAATATATACCCTAATGTGAAGTTCACTGGCAGCTATTTCCTGGCCATTGAAAAGAAGACACAAAGTTCCACAAGGATTTTCTTGTAAATAATGATGCAGGATAGAAAGTGATGTACGAACAGGAAGAACAACTTCTTCATTTATCACACATTCATTACCAATATTTGTGTCTCCAAAATATTTGGTTTGCACATTCTGGCCAAAGACTGTGAAAGATATTTGGAAACGCTTTCCAATGTCACTTTGTATGGGGAGCTCTCGGATATTGTGAAGCTGCAAAAGACATAATTTTACCATCACAATCAACTACAGATCACTATACTAAGCACAAAGTATCAGTTGACAAAAGACAATATTTTATACATGTGTTTTACCAATTCAATATGTTGTAATCTCTTTGCGCAAAGATGAAGCAGAAATGTGTCAATGGATGAATTTTCTTCACCTAATTGGATGTAACCTTGTTTGCAGTCAGGTATCAATGTAGGTAATGTGGACAGGGGCTGAGAAATCTTTTGAGCATCTCTAAATTTAGGTGTTGGTGGCTTTCTGACTGATGGAACAGTTTCTGTTGTGCCCTTTCCATCCTGAAGAGGGGGAATGAAACTTATAGAGACAGACAATGCAGAGAGGTATGTAAATGGGGATATAGTTGAGATCATAATTACCCAGCTTCCACCTGATAATGGCTGACTTAAAGAGTTAGGAGACTGAATTGTAAGACTTAATAAGAGCTCTGGCTGAAGAGCTTTAGCATCAGCCGGGACCCCAATAAGCCTGTGCCATTTCTCATTAACCTTCAAAAATAAATTTGTTAACAATCATGGGCAAAACTAAAATAAATTTAAAAGTTTTAAAAATAATTATTACTGACATTATGATTATTTCCCACAATAACTTGAGCTGACTTGATATTCAGAAGGATCGACCCAATGCACTCCCGTTGATTACCAACACCAATCGTAAAACATTCCAACTTAATAGGAGTGTTGCTTGCTCTGAAACGCCTCAAATTTTTTTTATCTGTTTCCCAAACCAAATCAATGTGAAAAAGAGGGTCTGGACTAGGTGGAACAACTTCTGTTTCCAAAGGTATTCCATTTGTCACAGCAACAACAATTATTGGGTTTTTCAGAAAACCAAAGCCATGACCTGAAAGGAATAATTTCAAGTAAAAAAGAGGAAGAGAATTAGCGTGTTGCAGGGGTGGAAAACAAAAATAACCATAGTATGAATGACAGAAATCTAACCTTCTCTGATGCTCAACCTTAAATGTATCGTGCTCCCGAGGAGCTCATGAAGTGACATTTCGGTGAGCAATTATGCAATTATTTTCTTTTAAACATAGACATGTCGTTTCATCGCTGCCAGTTTTCTTCGCTTGAACAATAACATTTTAACACATCGGCAAATTATACCGGCCGGAATTTTTTGTATTTCAAGCGCCATGGAAACAAAAGAGATGAAGAAGGCGCAGCAAAGACGATAACTAGTACCAACCTAATTGAGGAGGCCACCTATCCGCAAGAAAAAGAAATTCATCAAAATTTTAAAGGGTTCCTGTTCTTATTTATTTTGTAGTAATTTGAATTCAAAATAAACCTCTACGATACGCATTGATGGTCGCATCACTAAAGCTTCATGCATCCTTACATGGATACTGTTGGCAGCAATCTCGAATTATAGGCGACGCGGCAAATGCGACAGTTCAAACTGAATTAGAGAACTAGGATGATAGTGAAAATATAATTTATTTTAAAATTTACACTTCTTGTCATGGTTTTGAAAAAAATAATATTTTAATTCTGAATCGGCTGTCATAAAATTAACAGAACCTACGAAATTAAACACACATTTAAGAAAATGTTGAAAGAGCTGGCAAAATGTATCACAATTACTGTAAAATGTCAATTAAACTAATGGAAATACAGAAACAATTATGTACTTCAAATGGTTCTGAAAGCAAGTGAACTGTAAAAACTCAGTGCATACAACTGGTTCATTGCTGTACAAAAACATTACAAAGTCTTCTATCAGTTAAGTCCCACATCTACTTTGTACTCAGTATATGCAAACAAACTTGGCAATGTGCAGGGAGGGTCATAAATAGGAAAGCCTCATTATCCTATCCGGCAAATCACATTGAAAAGGCACACACCATAAGAACATTCTTGAAACGTTCTCTGTTTGTGCTAAGGGCTAACATTGAGTCTTACACCATGAGAAAGGGCGCCCTTTCTCATGCTTACTCGATTCTCAGTTTTATGATGGCCTCAGTGATACTGAGGGTATAAAGGTCTCAGTGTATCAATTTTTTAAAATATTCTAATTAACCTACAACTTATATACATAGAATTATAAGAAGAATCTTTATGGGCACCATTCAATTGAATAATTTATCTTACGCTCTTCTTACACAGAAATGAAAAATGGAACTCATAGGACCGAAGAAAATAAAATTAAAAATGCTGCCATTCACAATTTCTTGAATGAGAATATAACAACTGCTGAATGGCACCTCAAAAAATTAATACCAGACAAAAAGCCTAAGTTTCAAGAACAGCCAGGGTATGTTTCAGTCAACACATAGTCTTACATATTGAGAGGAAAAGAGAAAAACTAAATTTAAGGCAGCTTGGTAATGGACTTAAAAATACATTGCATTGCACACGACTAAGAACACAAGTTTCTCAAAGCAATAAAGCATTGCATTGCTCGTTTACCCTGTTAATCTCTCTTGAATTAGAAAATTGATTGCAGTGATTGCTTTATAGAACAGCAAATTTACATTACAACAATTCTTTTCATCACTCCACTTTAAATAAAATGCATTAAAATATAATTAAAATCAGTGTAGATTGATAAAAACAAAAATCATACTTAAAGCAAGGCTTAAGATACTGTAGTTATATTTGCTACCTCCACTGGCTAGTTGTAGCCGTTCAGCTTTACAACCAGTGCAAGGTGTCACCTTCAGAATGTAATCAAACATTGATTGCACAATGTTTGCAGGAGTAGGCTCTTTGCATTTTTCTAATTCACGGACAACACATCTTTGTAAGGCACAGACATCTCTATAAAACACAAATGATTCAATTAATAGTAATCTAATACATATCATTTGAAGAGAGTCGCAAGATATGCATTGATACTCACTTGCACTCTTCCGCACCAACAATGAGTTGTGGTATAGTGGTGTAGAGATTAGGTGTTCCACCAGGTAAGTGCTTACCAAAAGTGGCATTGATACAATGAACTATGGCTTCCTTTTTGTCAGAGATGCATTCAGGGCCACTTTCAGCAATAAACACTAAAAAATAAAAAATAAAAAATAAATAAAAAGGAAACTGTAATAAATACACTGTTAATCAAGTTCCTAAAACTACAATTATTTTTCATTGACTTACAAGCAATGCGGTCTCCCTGTTTAAAGCACACAAACCCTAAAAGCTGGTCCGTAACATTTTGTACAAGCTTTTTGGAGTCTCGTTCTTCTTCCGATAAACATTGGTTTGTTGAGTTGACAAAGTCCATGACACAGTTTTTGAAAAGAGGAGACTTTCTAAATATGGGAAAAATGAGACCAGTGAAAAAAAAAAAAAATCACAAAAAATCAACACATGCAAGGAGAACATTAACACTGACTGGCAATATTCTCTGAAGACTTCATCTAAATCCCCAGTTGGCTTGGCTTTCTCCATTTTAGCCATTAGTTCAGTAACATTGATAAGAGAGCTGACACAGCTTTGAGCATTTTCACCAGCATTCTGAATAAAATAAAGCTCATTTAAGTAATGAAATAGAATTAACTGGATTGGTATTTATTAATGTCAATACTACGTACCTTTGCAATTCTGTACGCGTCTTCACCGCCATTCTTTTCACATTTTTCTTGAAGTGCTCGTTCTACTTCCTCTGGGTTTATGTTAGGTAGTGCAGACTTATTTATAGGAAGGTTTTCCAAGCCTGGTATACTGGGGAACTTGGATTCAACTTTTGGTAGATCTAAGTTTAAGTCCAGGTCATCATCGTCATCAGACGAAACCAAAGCGACACCTACACACAATAACTTCACATTAGCAAGGAATTTTGGCAAAGATCACAAAACCAGAAATGAAGAAATCAATAAAGGGGAACATATCTTTAGATTAATATAGTCTTTCATGGATGCTATAAGAGAGGAATCAAATATAATAGAGCAAAAGCAGAGTTGACTCCAAGAAATGCAAAAATGTTATGAATATTTCAGAATAATATGCCAAGGACCACAATCGACTAAATTAAATATCAGGGTTCAAAGATAGATTTTAACAGGACTTCAGGAGTTGACACAGCCTGCCGGCTGAAGATATAACTTAAAGAGTCCGGAGTATCAGCTGTGCCCTTCTTGACACTTACCATAAACAAGAGCAATAAGGATTATCCACTTCATTTTTAATTCCAACGGGCGACCAGAAGACACTTATCACTCCACACGAGTCAGCACCCCACTAGCGGACGGCACACGACAGACCCTTTCGACTCTCGGTATTTCGCTCAGTGGCCACTGGCCCAAACTCCACGGATCCCGCACGTGCCTACTCGCCTCGGCTTGACAGTCTCTCGGTCTCCCACAGACTGACGTTGCAACTCTGTCTGACCCGGGACCCGAGCCGCTTCACTCCACTCCACCCGACAGGGCCAGCGGGTTTCAGAAACCTAGCAGACAGGTTATCTCTCCCTTGTCTCCATCTCTCTCCCTCCCGCGCCGTTTTCACACTCCTCCTCTCTCGCTTGGCCCCTCCCCCTCACGTACCAGCCTCACGATGAGCGACAACGCGACGCTTCCCGCATTTCGCGTCGCCGAACCGTTGACAGAGGCTGTTTGACATCGCAAAAGTTGTCAATGTAAAATGCAATTGCTTCTTAAAGAAATGCTCTTCGGCAAAATGTACTTCTCTTTATGGCGATTGCGTTTTTCGCGTTGGCAGCGGCGCCGGGTTGTAGTACCACTCTCCGCCGTTAGGGCGCCGCGCATTCAAAACAGGACTTTGGAGTCCACGACCGGACCGGACCGGACCGGGGACCTGAAAAGCCCGGATTGACGAGGAAAAGGCCTTGGTGCGCCGGTGACGAGTAATTTCAAAATCACGGGGAAGGCGCAGCTGTTGTAGATTTTGACCGCCGAATTTCATTTTCCACGTATGGTGAAAATGGAGGAAAGGGAGGCGGTGATGGGGTCATCCCTTGACCATCGTGTGCCCTGCCTTTCTTGGAGATCAAGAAAAAAAAATGTCGCATAAAGCCGGATAAGAGTCATATTAGCACCGGATAAGTGAGGTGGCACGCTGCACTTCATCAGATGAATCAGAACCGCAGCAGAGCAAAGTCCGGGGCGGGGCGGGGCGGGGCGGGGCGGGGCAGCGCCGGCGGATGGAGGCATTTGCACCGCCTAAACCTCCAAGCCGGGGGCCATGAGCAGATAGCGCTGGACGGCGAGACATAACGCCACCGCGCCGGGGAGCTGCGGCATAAATAGCTGGAGGAAAGCGGAAGGTATAGGCCACGATCAAGAAGAACTCGGGAAATCATGTGAAGATGTCGGTATTCAGCGACAGATAGAAATTATGTCGCAATACCCGGGGGCCACGTTTCCCTACAGGTGAAACAGACCAATAATAAACCACTCAGTGAGAGTGAGCGAGTACTCAGAGAAAATCCCACGGCCCGGCAGCAGCGCACCGTGGATGCGTCGGGGTGACACCCTCCTGCTCGGCGCGGCGGGTGCGGTGCGGGTCTGAGCTTTACTCGATGTCATTTATGAGTGGCGCGGCCGAGCCGAGCCGAGCCGGGCCGGCCGCCGCGCTCGCGAGGAGGCGGGGCCGCGCCGTGGGAAACCTGTAAATTAGACCATTTGCGCTGCGCCGTCTGACCCGGTCGCTGCTCAACAAGATGATGTCAAAGTGGACGTTAACGAGGCTCCTGTCACCAAAATATAGTGTCGCGCTGGCAGATTGGTGTCAATTTTGTATTTTTCCTTTCGAGCGCGTCGTTTTGGCGCGGGATTTAGCCGCCGCACCGTGTGTGGCCCGGGCCTGGCCGCACGCGCGCCCAGGCTCCTGCGCGTGCCGCGGGGTAGGCCGGCCCGCCGGACAGCGGGGCGCGGCGGGTGGCCTACCCCCGCAGTGGCAGGCGCTCCAGGTGGGAGGGGAGGGGCCCGGTCCTCAAGGAGACGATGCGAGGCGAGCGGGGCGTTGTTGCCGGTTCGAGAGATCGGGCACGTTAAACGGCGAGCGTTTTTATTACCGGCTCTCTTTGCATGGAGGCGAGGGGAGTAATGCGTGCGCGCCGTGTGTGTGTGTGTGTGTGTGTGCGCGCGCGCTTCTGGAGAGCAGAGACAAAGAGCCCGATATCGCGGCGGTGTCTACCTTCACTTCTTGCCCGAGAGAGCCTGCAGCCTGGCCTGTCCAGCGGGCTCGGTCCGCGCCCACGTCTTTACAGCCCTGCGGAGCGAGTTGTGCCCCTCCTATTCAGACTGCACCCGCCGCACCGCACCGCGTCTGCTGCTGCTGCTGCTGCTGCTAGGTCAAGGCCTTCAGCAGCCCTTCACGTGAGGTCACGTGACAGCTGTGCTGCTGCCTGCCACCACACTGCGTGCTGCTCCTGTCCAAATGAAAACAAAACCAAACAACAACAAAACCAAAAACCCGACGAGTGATGGGTTTTTTTCGTGGCGCCGCCGCCTTTATTGACACTGTTGCCGCTGTCAAACACCAGGACGACGCGTGGGAAGTCATGCAGGCCGAGAGAAAGAGAGACATCAACACCTTAGGCGGCGCCGGGCGGCCCGGCCGGCTGGTCGGCGTTATTTACGCTTTACGCTCGGGGTAGTCCCCGCGCGGCCGGCGGGGGGAGGGGGAGGTGGGGCAGACGATAATGCACCAATGAGAGTGACGCCGGCGTAGTAACAGCCGGTCCTCTCTCTCTCTCTCTTCTCTCCCTCTCTCTCTCCTCCCCCTCTCCCGTTTTTCTGCTCGCGCGCGTCCGCAGATAGGTGCAATCTCTGCAGCTGCGGCCTGCGGCGCGGCCTGGCCCGGCGCGGCGCGGAGTGTTAGAGTTGGAGCAAAGTCCCATCGATCGGCTAAAGAAGGGGTCAGAGTATCAGAGTGAAGGCGAAAATAATCTCGTCACGTTTTGTCGCCCTCTTGAATTAAACTAAAGACAAATAATAATGGAAGAATTCACGCCCGCTCCGACTTAATCGCGAAGAGTGTGCGGGGCCGGGTCTTCTGGGGCGTTCTTTCGCCCTGCGTGAGTCACTCGATGACTCGCGGTGAGTCAGGAGGCGCGCTGCGCTAGGGGTGGGGCGGAGCGGAGTGGGGCGGGGCGGGGTGTGGTGGGCCGCTCACCCTTGTCCTGTCGCATGACGCGTCCTAGCAGGTCGCATGCGTGAGTGGCATAGGCGCACACCAGGGCCGCTCTACTCCCCACTCTGTAAGCGAGGCTAAAGGAGCGGAAACGTGACTAGGTAAAAATAAAAATAATAATAAATGCACTCTTACTACCCATGCGAGACTGTACCGTGTACCGTGTCGCCGCCGCGGCTGGTGGGTTCGTAAGGGATGCGACCCCAGCCGGTCGTTGACACGGCAGGCAGCGCACAGCCAGCGGGTACAGTCACGAGCAAAAAGACAGCCAGCCGCGGGATGGCCGAGCCGAGTCGAGAGGCCCTGGCGCCTGAGCCGCACCCGACCCGACCGGCCGACCCAGCCGACCCGGGCCCGACCCGGGCCCGGCGCCCGCCTATTACACTACACACGGTACTCACACTCACGACATGTAGCCTCACTGCCAGGCACGGGACGCTCGACGCTCTGGCGCACCGCAATCTGTCTATATAGTCGAAATGATGATGACCATATTTTTCGCCTGCTCTTAAAATGAAAAACTTCTTTTCCAAAAGAAAAAAGTGCTAAAACAGTAATAGTTTTTGTTTTTGGAGCGCAGCGCTGTGACACGTTATCTCTTTGACATAATTCGTTTATAAGCGAATAAGGGGGTCAAACCGCCGCGGCTTATATTTTTATGTGGCGGGGCGGCTGGTGTCATTGCGTGACTATCGGGCCGATGCGCCGCTGCACCGCACCGCGCCCGGCGCGGCCCCGCGCGCCCATCTAGATGTAGGTCAATCAGCCGCACCCACCCGGCCCGGCCCGTCGCGTCACCCGGGCTGAATAGAAAGACTTTATTTAGATGTGCGTATACATTATTTGAGGAAAAATGTGGCTTGTTGTAAGCTCTTGCGACGAGGGATGATGGCGAAGGGGATTCCGCGCGAATACCACCTGCGGAGTGAGAAACCTATGGGTGTATCATCATGGGAGCCCTCAGCTGTTATCACGGCCTACGGGCGGGGCGGGGCGGGGTGGGGTGGGCACGCGCCCACGTGAAGGTCGTGGGAGTGGCAGTGGCGATAGGCGGGGCGGGGCGGGGCGGGTCCACCTCGGCCACCTGCCCTGCCAGCCCTCGCGCGGCCGCGGCCCTCGCGAGCACCAACGACGCCACAGAACGTCATAGTCCCCACCGGAAACAAGTAGTATTGCCACTTGCTGGAAAATTATTGTCAATAAAGCAAAGGGTCGCATTTTGAAGTGAAGTGATGTTTATGATCGAAAACAGCCGCAGGCAGACTGCTAGTAGTGCTGCACGGTGGTCACACACACACACACACACACACATCAGATAAACGTTATTGGGTCAGGAGGGCGAGCTACCGCTGCTGCCGCCGCGCCGACGTCCAAGACTTTGGAACTACGCGACGCGGCTAGTGGCGCGGTCGGAGGAGGGAGGGGGGGGGGGGGCCAAGCCCACAGTGAATACCCACTGCCTCGACTCTTCTGATCAATTACAAGTACTCGATTACCTCGGCCATCGCCATCACTCGTCCCGATCCTCTGCTCCCTCGCGACACGACCCATACCTCATACTTTGACCCTTGTCGAGTTGGTCATTCCCTTCCAAATCGGAGGGGGAACTCGCAATTATTATCTTCCGTAAAACGTTTGAGACGTCTATAATGTATTTGTGTGAGTGCAAAGCTATATATTATCTAATCACTCGAGTAGAAGAATAAAGGTGGACCGGTTTTCGTTGTTGAACATCGACGCGGCTTAATTTGCTGAGCTGCGATAACTCCGCGAGACGAACAAGCCCGCCGAGCCGAGCCGAGCCGGCCACCGGCGCGACGCCGCACCAAGACGTTCTGCTTCTCAATCATTCGTCGAACCGTCTCGGTCAACGTTAGCGCTATCCCCTCTTTCAAAACGCAAGAAAAAACATAATCGACTATCATCGTCTTCCGCCAATTATACCCCAAAAATTTCCCTGGTCAAGTAGCGACTGCCCCACATCACTCCGTTTTATCAGTTCCTTCTCTCGCCGAGAATTTTTTCCCCCCGCTGTTTTATTTTTGCGGCGCGTTGTTTCCTACAGCGTCGACGCAAAGTAGCGTGCGTTTCTTCTCGACCTGTGACCCGTGAGCACGACAAGGACAGGCAAGGTGCACGTGTGGCCGCGCCGCGCCGGCCCGCAGGACCCGACCCGACCCGACCCGCGCAACCCTGCAGGAGGACTCGGGGAGTTAAGGTGCTTCACGACGGCGCACTGCATGTGGAGCTCGCCGTGCCGTGCCGTGCCGTGCCACGATGCGGACGGGGCCGGGTCGAGTCCAGGTCGGAACGGGACGGGTACGGGACGGTGCGGTACGGGACGATCACAGCTGCCCGATAAGCAAGGACCGCGAGCAGCCAACCTGAGGAAAACCTGGGAGGAAACGACGAAAAGCTCCACACGCCCCGGCTCGACCCGGTGAAAAAATAATTGCTTGCGTGCATTTTTGCGAATACAGTGCTGATCGTACACCATGCCGGTGGGGTTCCAGGAAGGCAGCGGCGCGGACGCCAACGGAAAGACGTCGGCGGAGCGGGAAGTGGGCGCGGGGGAGGGGGAGGGTTCTTTAAACCACGTGTGCAAATAGTTTCGCCCCGGCTCGCTTTCCGCGTTAGTGAATCAGCTCATGGGTCCGATAGCGGATGGCTCGGATGCGTGGCGTGGTCTTCATAAAACTCAGTGTACAGAAGGAAGCACGGAGGCTCTGTGGTTCCTCCTGTGACAAAATGGGACGACCCCGAGGCGACCCTCCTAGACTGGCAGACGATGGCAGGTTTTGGGTGATGTTAGGATGAGATCGGTCGCCAAATGACGCATTTCGTATCGCACAAAATTGGTTTTCCGTCTCCTGGATGGAGACGTCGTGGAAGGACTCGCTTGCACGATCACGATGGCGGCCTTCGGCATACAAGCTCCTCCTTGGCCAGGTTTTTATACTCACCTGCCGCGCGCAGGCTGGCACCGCCGGAGAAAAAAATACTCTGTAAAACAAAAAAAAAAGAAGGAAAAGATTGAATGAATATTACAGTCTTTTTAATGAGATAATAGTTGAGTGGTCGGTGAACGGGTCGATTTTCGCGGCGCATGTACATGTACAGTGAACACGCTGTGAGCCGGACTGGTGGACTTCCCTCGTGCCGAGAACCACGACCGTAAGAAGCGGCGTGCTCCTGCCTCTAGAAACGGAAAAAAAATACGCGTGACCTTGTCTGTCGTACGTCACGCGTCACGTGACACGTCGCGACCTCCCGCCCACCCTAGTGTTACCCGCCGCGTAACTTCACTGGACGTGACAATGGCCTCACGCACGATCAAGACCCGTCATTTACTCGACCGACTACTCGGCTCAAATATCGTAATCGAATAATCGCGCTCGCTAAAACTCGTCCGGTGGGTTTCAAAGCGTTTGATTTTGCCCTCACACTCAGACCCTCACACTCAGACCCTCACACTCAGACCTTCACACTCAGACCCTCACACTCAGACCCTCACACGTAGACCCTCACACTCAGACCCTCACACGTAGACCCTCACACTCAGACCCTCACACTCAGACCCTCACACTCAGACCCTCACACTCAGACCCTCACACTCAGACCCTCACACTCAGACCCTCACACTCAGACCCTCACACTCAGACCCTCACACTCAGACCCTCACACTCAGACCCTGATTTTGGGAGCGCGTGTAGTGGTTGAGAGCGAGCAGGGGCGCGCCTCGTGTCACTCGCCTCGCGTACGGAACGTGTTGATCACGCCGGTCATATGTGAGAAAAATGTCAACTCGGCTTTAGATTCGCAGAGAGGAGGCTATTACCCCGCATCCGTCCGACGCGCGCCTTACGGAGTAGGCAACCCATTTGCCAGTGGCAGCAGGCATCTGCGGTCGAATGGGTTGCCTGCCCAGCAGGCGCTCCGTTCCTGCTTACACCTTTCTTACACGGGCAGCTAAGCTAGCTTAGGCTCAGGTTCAGGCCAATTCAGGCGAGTCATACTATATACACGTAATGCTCACTTTCCAATACCCCTTTATTGTGCAGGTCTTGTTGTACAGAGCTCATTATCTCAAATTCAGACTATCTTCAAATCCATAACCTAGTTTCTAAAACAGGTTTCATTCAACAAAGACACATTGCTGTGCACACCTAAGGCCACTAACTCCACCTTAGAGGATAAGCATAAAGTACATTTAGTAATAACAACAAATACAGGTCGATGCCACAACAAACAAAATCTTAGTTACTTTGCAATTCATTTGACAGACAAATACGACTAGAAATCAACTGAGAATAATATTTAAAATCAGATACAAATGTACTTATAGAAGTGGTACAAACAAAATTGATGCAGGGAAAATAAAATTCAATTTTAGTACATTTGTGACTACAACACACGCAACAAAAAAAAAATTCATTCAAGGACTAAAATTGAGACAAGAAATGTTTTGATATGCAATGACTAAGACAATTTAGGCAAGCAAAAACACTCTTTGAAAAGCTACAAAACTATAGCAAAAGCCCTTCCCAAACATGTACTAGACATAGGAAAAATAGTTGTGCAGAAGATTGTCTTTGATGATGTTAACAACAAGATAGACTAGTTTACTATGGCACAAGCATAAATTTGTGTCTGTACAGATATCAAAGTGCTAAAAGGGAGGCTATAAAAAAATGATATTGTAATGAAATTCAGAACCTTTAAATAATAATACCTTGGCTTCAGATTATTATAAGCACCACTGAGCTGCCAAAGTTAAAACAAAAAGATCATCATATATGCTTGCTTAAACCTATGCTTCAACTCATAGAATTAAGTAAATTAATTAATTACGCTGTAAAGGCTTTAAAGTGACATAAGAAAACGGAAAACCTCACATAAAAATAAAGCATGGTACAAAATTGAAGATTAAAATAATGAGCAAAGCATAAAAGGAATTTGTCAGAAACTTAAACTATCTACCAACAGATACAAGATAATGATTGAGAAAATGTATATTGCACCTTCAATGGAAAGAATGGTTCTTCAATTTCATGCCTTAATGTTAAATGAAGGACACATATCACAATAATGGTCTTATTTCATTGCAACAGTGGAATGGAAATAATTAGACATAGAACAGTTAGATTTCCCGGCTCAGGCCCACTCATGACTCACAGCCAGTAGCAAAGTTTTCAAGGTACATACTATAAGCAGTTTTGCCACATTTACAAATTACAAATAAACAATCACTAATTTCAAATTCTCTCCTCCTATGGAAAGGGGAAAAAAAGAAACAATAACACCAATCAGTTCATCTATCTAACTGTGAACCTCCCTATGGAGGTAACTATGATCTCACTGTAGTATCAATCACCTAACATAGACTTAGCTAAACTAGAAAAACAAAGAATGGTAGTTAATAGTACATTTCTAAGGTGAATGTCTGTTTACCTGAAAATAAAATTTTGACACAGTTCAAGAGACTGTGATATGTTATGATAGTATGTCAAACATAACAGTCAAAAAGTAGGAACAAAAAGTAAACAAAGTCAGAGGGTTAGTTCTATGATTAGCAAACAACACACAAAATTGTTTTTAGTTAGTTAAAAATTACCTAACACTTCTTTGACAATAGTTGACCTCTTAGGACATATCACAATACAAATTTTATCCTTATGACATGCACGCACCAGGCGCAAAGTTATGATAATAAATATTCTAAACCTAACATAAGCTCCAAACTGAAAGAAACATGTTTAAGTTTGTTATGGAAGTCGTAAATAACAAGATCAATTCTGTAGAAACTTGGTCGCACATTTGAGCCATAAAATACAAGCTCAACATGTCTAAGTCTTCATTGGAAAAAGTTCATAGAAAAAATAACATCTGCTCTGAACACCTTCGGGGCTTTGGTAAATGATAAAGCTTCTACCAAGACTAAGGCTACTGTACAAAGCACATTAAAATCCACTAGCTCCTAAGAAACTACGAATTTGTTCAAACGATAACCAGAATGTCAACGACCATGGAGCCATTCGAATCCAAACTGGGAGGAATCCTTTGTACAAGCCAAATAGCCCTTCATTTTCAACAGTTTTGATGAGGCAGTCAATGGAAGATTTGTAAACAAGTCCTCTGAAAACATAACAGGTGATGGGTAGAGGGTCAGAAATCAATTTTTCTCAGGTACCTAAGGTTTGTTCACAAAGTTATGACTTACTTGCCCGATGCATCTGTAGGTTGGTGCATTATCCTTGTTTTCACAACGTCAGCAGGGGTACCCATTGTAGCAGCAACTAAACCAGCACAAGCACTAAATAAAAAGAAAAATATCATAAATATGACATTTTCTGACACCTTTCCTCACACAGAAAATCAATAATTTACCTGGCAAGAATGTGGGTAAAATGATTGTCAGTCAAGGTGGTATGAGTGAGAATGAACCTCTTAGCAGAATCGTATGTAGTCAGATCTCCTAAATTTACCAAAGCTGCTCTTTGCACATTGGGTATTGAGCCTTTCCACAATCCTTTCACACCTCCTTCAGCAAGAATTTTTTGGAAGGCATGTCCAGCACCATGGACTCTGAAAATTTAATAATTTAAATTACGTTCCACTCTACACACAAATATATTAAGAATGGGATGGGTACAATGTATACCTGGGTGCCTTTCCAAGAAGTCTTCGCTTTCCTTCCATTTGAATCTGTACCTTGATAAGATCAGTTGGACTGGCAGCAAACTGAGCGATAGCACCAGCGGTTGCACCACATATGGCAGACTTCCTACATGAGACACACAAAATTATGATACACAACATTCTGAATGAAACAGGAATATGTTATGATTTGAGTCACCAATTTTACCATATAGGGAAATATCCATCAGGATCTTTCCCTGCAACATCATCACGAAGTCGTTCATAAGTGACAATTCGTATACCAGAGTAGATAACATGGCGATAGAGTGCGGGTGTTATTCCTTGCCAAAGCTGTAGGGCACCTTCTTCTTTTGCAATACCCAAGGCTGTCTTGATCATTCCGCGATAGGGGCCCTAGAATAATATGAATGAAACGTTTGAAGTGTCGAATGTTTAAAATGTAGACTATTCAAATAGAATTACATAAATGATAAAAACAAAGAGCCCAACAAAATAACAAGAATGAGCCCTCTTAACTTACACTAGATATGCCATGTTGAGCAGCTGCCTTTTCTCCTTGAATTTGGAGTCGAGTTTTAGTCAGATCTAGGGGGTAAGTCACTGAAAATAGAAAAATGTAGTATGAGGCATCATGATAAACGTTTGGAATAAGTACTTTTATAACAATGCGTAATTAAAAGAGCTGGGCGTATGGTGAGAGAAAAGGGATAAAATTTGTAAGAAATACTGAAGCAAATGGAATATTTTGGAATATTAAATTAAATTGTGAGAGAAAGGTTACAGGCGTTTAAGGGATGAAATATACATAACCTTGAAATCAAAATAAACAAAGGTGCACTCGTACATAGATAACGTTATTTGACATAAAAACTATTTCTAAATAGGAGAAATAGACTTACAGAGTTCCGCAATGCTTGCTGCAACCACCGACACGATATAGGTGCACCAAAAAGAATCCGCATAGTGCTTAGGAGCTGGAGGACCGGGTGGAGGCGAGTGCACCATTTCACCGACCTCGCCTTAAGCGGCGCTTAAGCTTGCAGCAGAAGCAAGTTTGTGCAGAAGCGCGGAGAGGTATCGATACCTATCAGCTGATCGTAGTTCGCCTTAAACTCGGTATTTTTGTTTGGACACTCAAGGTTACATGACAGTGACCCAAGGGGCCCAAGGGTGACATTGTTGATTCAAACCATTTCCATCCCCATCTTCATCGTCCTCTGTGCTGTTCTCAAACGCCAAGAACTGTCCCCTCGATGGTGAGACCGGACCGAATGACCCAAGCCTCCATACAGACCACCATAGTAGTGATCTGTGGGCAGGACTTGGACGGACCAGCCAAGCAGGCACGGGTTCTGATGTGGTGTGTTTGTTCAAAGTTCAGGGCGAGTGTCAGCCACACACCACTTTCACCCGGTATGAAAAATTGTGGCATACGGCGCAAGCGCATGAGTATTCTGTCGCTATCGCTTGATTAGCCCTTCGCACGCTTTGGTGTAAACGTCTGAATTAAGCTGAGAGGGACTAGGGGTAGGGAAGGACACGGGGGATTACAGAGCTCGAGAGGCTTAACGTTGGAAGACGCAAGGGAGGCAGAAATGCGCGCTGTGCTCTGGGCGCGGCACTTCCCTGTGCTTCCCTATGGCCCTTTAACTGTAGACGTCTAAACCACGCACGAAAAATTGTGATGAAAAAATTATTTGCAGAACTGCAGGCCACGTTAGTTTATTTTGCAATGGTTATGGCCTGTTTGTCATGTGACTAGAGTTTGCACCCGAATTGAAAGGCACTTATGCTCCTGGCGCAAAATTGCCCAAGAACAACGAAGGTGCGAATCGCTCTACGACCCCTAGTTTTGATGACACTACCAAAAATGTCTCAAAAAGTACACTAGAACAGAAAAGTCTCGGGGAAACATTCCCTTTCCGATGACAATTTCCACCATTTTGACTGTCTTTCAGGACACGCAGGATGGCCGCGCTGTGCTGTGCCGCGCTGCCCGCAGTACCCTCGGGTCGGGCGCGGGCGCGTGCGTGCGGCGGGTGCTTTGGGACGCGTCAGGGACATTCTTGACGAGCGCGCCCGTGAGCACCAAGGTTCCGCCCTGATTCAAGGTCATTGCAAATTGGCGTCTGCTTTGTTATCAACACTCCAGAAAATTACAAGGCCAGGAAGGCGACAGCCGGCCTGGGCCCGGCCGGGTGGAGTCGTCTTGTCTCGTCTCTCGCGACCGACGCGACAGGGAGCGGGAGGGAATGACTTTGTTGGCTTACACCCAGGATGTCAAACGGACTTGCAACATGCTGCTTATCAAGTCGTTTTTTATTGCTGTCTAGGCCGACACTAATCCTGACGCGCAGCGCAGGGCAGACCAGACATGCACTCGAGTGGAACCAGAGGAGCATCTCAGGTGTTGTGTAAGTGCGGGTGCGGGCGGGGTGGGGACAAGAAATCCGGACTCTGGCACAAGACCGATGGCCACCAGGACGGGAGAGCGCGAGCTCGGCACGAGCCCTGTGGGACCTGATCAGCTTGTAGGTAATGACGGCAACGTCCACCGCGGGACGATGACGACGCGTAAGTCCAGAGGGCTGGGCGCGCAGTTACGGCGGTGATGGTGGCGGCCAATAGCCGGTATAATGAATGAGCTGCAGGAGGGGCGAAGAGAGGCGGGCGATGAGGCGAGACGAGGCGGCCCGCGGCACCTCGCCGTGGGTGGACCCGCGGTCCTAAACCGCCTGGTGATTCACGGGCGCATCTGCCCGCTGTCCTGGCGCCGCTGTCCTGACCTGGCGCGCCGCCAGGCACAGGCAGCGACACGCACTCGGGTCCGCTGCAACCGCGGAGCTGAGAGCTGAGGTGGCGGCGCCCTTGTCCTTGGCCGCCGTGTCCTCGCGTCCTTAGCGCCCCGTCCCGTCAGCCTCGGGGCGCAGCGCAGAGCTCCACGGCCACGGGCACGGGGCCCCCCCGCGGGGGACGGAAGTGCGCCTGAGGAGTACGTCCGCCCGCACTACCGCTTTTTGCGACATTTGCACCAACGAGCGTCGCGGAGGAAACACACACACACACACACAAATGCGTGGGCGCCACGCTTCGGCCGACACAGGTCACGCGCGTGCGACACGCGAAGCACGCCGCGGTCCAAACCGTGTCGAGCTCAAGGAGGAGGGAGGAGGAGGAGGAGGTGGGAGGAGGAAGCTCCTGTCGCAAAGTCGCCGAAAAAGAAGAAGGAAAGAGAGCGAGAGAGAAGGAGGAGCAGGGGGAAGTGCGGAGGGCGACCGAGAAGCAAAGCCGGTAAGTGGACTTCCCCCCGACACTATCAACGGCCGGGCCGGGCCGGGCGCGTCCTGCCGACTGATTCAGAAGATCGGTTCCATGCATCCGTCCTTGTCGCACTCATGGAGCAGCTCCATACCCAAGAGGGTACACCTGCGTGAGTGCGACAAGGACAAAAGCATGGGAGCGATGTTCTGAATCAGTCGGCTGGTCCTGCTGCCTGTCGCGGAGCGTCTCGTCGACGTGCTGCGCTCTGCTCTGCTCTGCTCTGCTCTGCGCGGTGCTGAGGGAGGCGTATGCAGACGGCCCGCTAGCCGCCGTTCAGCTTCCCTGGGTCGGACCGGGCCGGGCCGGGGGGAGCGGGGGAGGGGGCATGAGGATGGGGACTCGCGGGGGCCTCCCAGAGGCAGGGCAGAGAGGCCCCCTAGTCTGTGCCCCGCCCGCCACGCCCCGCCCCGCCCCGCGCACCGCGCCCGGAGTCCGTCACGGATGAGGCTTCGCCCCGAAGAGCCATACCGTCCGTCTCTTTCTCCACCTCTCTCACTCGCTCTCCCTCGCCCTTCCGGCCCGGTAGCGCCTCTTTCTTCTCTCTCTCCTTCCTGAGTGCGCGAGGCGAGGCGGGGCGGGGCGGGGCGGTGCTGCGCTGGGCACGGCCCGTGCACGCCCGTGCAGGCCTACTCCTTGGCGCTCAGTCCAGTCCGGGCCGCCCAGGCTGCCGCTCAGTCCAGGCCCTCTGCTCCACGTCAGGTCCAGGTCCGGGTCGACGTCAGTGGCGCGATCTTGAGACGTGTTACAAAGAGACACGCACGTCCCGCCCCGTCCAGACTGCTCCGTGCCCAGCAGCGCCGCCGCAGGTCGCCGCCGACAGGCTTCTGGCCAGGTTGGCGTCGAGGAGGGTCCGCGACGGCGGCCCTGGCCCCGGCCCCGAGGCTCTGAGCGGGCCCCCGCCGCCCCCGCCCCGACCGCGGGGACAGCGATGTGCTTATTGCTGCAGCCCTGCCATGAGGACCCCGTGGGCCCTGGCTCTGACGTGCCTGCTGGCCCTCGCGCCCAGCCCGGTCCCCGCGCAGCCGCAGCCCCAGACCCCGCAGGACAGCCAGTATCTGGAGGTACGTGACGTACGTGGAGGCAGGAAGGTGCCCTGTGCCCCCAGATTGTCTAGTGTCACCACTGCAGACAATATTGTTCAAAGTTCCAATACGTCAATTTATTTTCAAAACAAC
Source organism: Frankliniella intonsa (assembly GCA_033675135.1). Taxonomy (NCBI): domain Eukaryota; kingdom Metazoa; phylum Arthropoda; class Insecta; order Thysanoptera; family Thripidae; genus Frankliniella; species Frankliniella intonsa. The sequence continues at coordinate 6,443,846 of CM066250.1, forward strand.
AACGGCAAGGCCCCGGTTTGCACTTGGATGGGGGAGGGTGGGGGGCACAATTCTTTTACGTAAACGTGAAGGAGTACTCGGTCAGCTCGCCCCGCCAACAGACTTTGGCGTGCACCCACCGCTGCCGTATCCTCCCCGTCCGCCCCGCCCCGCCCCGCCCCGCCCGCCCGCCCCGCCCCCAGTGCCCCTCAGACCGTAAAAACAAAACCAGGTGCTTTGGCGCGCAGCAGCAGCAGGGAGTTGAACGCGGGGCGGGCGGGGCGGGGCCTGAACAGGCCTTCTGCCTCTGCTGCCCGCTGCCCGCGGAACGGAGTCCATACCTCCCGCACGAGGAGTGGAGGTAGGAAATCGCTCCTGAGAGGGAAGATTTTTACATATATAGGTATCTTTTCCGTCCGACATGATTATATGTGCCCTGCTCTGGTCGTTAAGGTGCCCCGCCTGGCACGCCATGCCGTGGCGTGGGCGTAACGCAGCACACCCAGTGACCCGCATACAGAGTGGCGGGGCGGGGCGGGGCGGGGCGGGCGGGGCGGGGTGGGACCGGTGGGACCCGGGCAGGGCCTTAATTCGGCGGGAACATCCGACGCATAGGCTGTCGTGATCCCCGAGCAGGCATTTAGCAGTCAGCGCCAAAGTATAGTTTAAGTGTCACGTACCTGTGATATACGTGCTCTGCAAGTGAAAAGGTGGCGTGAAAACATGGAAAATTTTTGCGACAGTAAACCTCCCGAAGGAGGTTGCGGTTCCCGCCAGGCACAGGGCTTTTACCCCCCGTGGCAGCCAGACAACTTCGGTGTTCTTATGGGAACCGGTGCTTTTCTGACTGCGATCCTGTCGCGCAATTCGACAGATTTGATCCCCGTACTGCCAGATTTAGTCGTACGGTGGTTAACCGAACTGCCCTGTCCCCAGGGCATGGAATAGCTATTTTTGGAGCCAGATTCTAGGACTTATGACCCCACGACCGACCACCAGTCGTGGGCACGGGACGGAACTTCCTGGCAACCCGCTGTCGCTACCAGTGAAGAACCTACCTGGGTTTGAACCAGGCCCCATGTGCCGAGTCTCACAGACACCCCACGGCTTTCGCGGCACCACTAGACCACTAGACCGTCGGCTATTCCACGAGGGAGCTCGGTTGAAAGGGGGGGTTTGAATTCCACTCCAAGTTGTTGTCCTCAGAAAAATTAAATTTTTTGGTAAGATTCGAACCTTCGTTCTGCCACTTTCCGGGCGGACACTGTGCCGGCACGGCTACGACGCCACGGTACCAGGTGCTGGACCACTAGGAGTGATTCTGTGCGAGAAGCCACAGTCACCAAAGAAACGAACCCGGTGTCATCAGTACACCTGCTCTCCGAGGGCTGCGAGGCCGGCCGCGTAGCGTTATCGGTACCGACACTGGTGGCAGCACCGGTGGTCAGTGGTTCGAATACCGTATAATTGTTTTTATTTTTATAATTTTTTTTTCTGTGGACCAATTGTTTTTTCCAGTTTTACCGTCCCTGTGCCTCGCGCGACTGCAAAAAAGCACAGCGACTGACAAAAAAAAAAAAAGAAAATGTGACCGGCTTTTTTCAGCTACTTTCCCGGCGGGCCCCGTCCGGCCCTGGATTACCTTATTCGCTTCTCCTTCAGTTTTTTAAAATGATTTTTCCCTTACTCTACTCTACCTGCAGGCCAGCCAATTCCTCAGAGAATATGACCGCGAAGCGGCCGCCATGTGCTTCCGGGTCACGTCGGCGACCTGGGGCTTCAGTACCAACGTCACCGAGAGCAACCGTCGGCGGATGGTGAGTCAGCCAGCTATGCCATCTTTTTCTATATTTCACTTTTCTTAAGCAGGTACGAGGCACCCTAGTTGACAAGTTATCAGTCATCTTTCCTCCCTTTTCCTCGCCATCACATTTCCCATGGACACAGTAGCGCAGCTGACGGTATCGAGGTGCGAAATTACGGTGTGCATGGTCTGCTCGGCGCGCGCTCAGCTCAGCTCGTCTCCGCTCTGGGCAGCTAGCGCCCCTCCCCTACGCCCCGCGCGCCGTGCGCCAGGCCGTTACTCTGCTGGGTCGCGCGCGGTGCCGCGCTGCCCCCGCGCCACGCCACGCCGCGCCACGCCCCGGCCCCGCCCATGACCGTCCCGCTGCACCCCTGCAGTCACACAGCGGCACGGGCGTCATGTCCCGCTGAGCCCCCTCCCCACACTCCTCCCCCTCTCCCCCCTGCCCGCACGGCCCTGCCGATTTTTTCTCTCCTTCGCTCGTTTCCGCCAATAACGAGAAAAAGAAGAAGCAGCGACATAGACAGGACGCCCACAGGAGTGCGCCGACTAGCCTGGATAGGGCGGAGGCAGTGCTCATTTCCGCGGATGGATATTTATGCCAATTTTCATACTTTAGACGGCGCAGGATGACGCGACCAGAGGACGCGCCCGCCCAAAGTGTCGCCGCGTCCACGCCCGCCCCGCGGCCCCCGGGGCGTACCGCGCTGCGCCCTGCCCGAAATAAAATACGTCTTCCGGCGCGGGGGTCGCCACGCCACTCGTAGCGGCTGGAGCTTACTGCTCCCGCCCCGCCCCGCCCCGCAACATCCTGAGGATGTCGCAAACGTGTATCATAAGTAAGGCGGCGTGGGCCGCGAAACCAGACAGCAGCAAGTCCTGGGACTTGAAAAAAAAATTGTGAACTAATGAGCGGGGCGGGGAGCGCGTGCGTGCAACATCCACGCGGTCCAGGTACGGGCGGCTGCGTGCTGCTTATGGCGTGGCGCGGCACGTTAACGGCGGTTACACGCTATGACATGAGGAGCAGCGGGCTGAGCCGCCACCGCCGCCGCCGCCGCAGCAGCAGCAGAGCGCATTGTGCAAATCATCTTTCCTCCGGACCGAAACAGGGCCGTTATGATGTGGCTGGGGCGGGGCCTGCGGGGCCTGCCCTGCCCACGGCCCGTGACCTCACCCTCACCGCTGGCTGTCGTTGTCCCTTGCTCTGCCGCAGCTCGAGGAGCAGGCACTCTCCTGGAAGTTCGGCCGCGTGTCCTGGAGGAAGGCGACGTCGCTGTCCTGGGCGCGCATCGCCGACCCGTCGGCCCGCCGACAGCTGCAGATCCTCGCCCAGGAGGGCCGCAACGCCCTCGCCGACGACAGATTCGCGGAGGTAAGCGCCCCCAATTCGTGAAGAATCCCTAGGCCGGGTCGGGTGCCGTCGCGGACCTAGTGGCCTGCGACGGCGGGATGTCGCGGCCGTAGCGGTTCGTGGGCGACGGTGTCCGGGACTGGCAGAAGGGACGCCTAAAGGGACGCCGGCGCCGGAGGCGTTCTTTGGAGTCACGCCCCGACGCGCCCCGCGGGGCCCTTAGAGATGCACCCCGAGCGGAAGTGATCGGCGCCGCGCCGCAAAACCGCGGCGGCAGAACCCGACCGTGGCGGGTGGGGGCGGCGGCGGGGCGTGGAGGGCCACCGTGACCTGACCTGACCGGCCGTCTGGTCTGGTGTTGCAGCTGATGCAGCTCATCGGCGACATGAAGGACGTGTACGCGCGCGCGCGGGTGTGCCCCACGACGGGCGTGCCGGGCGCCGCGACGTGCGACTGGCGGCTGGAGCCGGAGCTGGGCCGCGTGCTGGCGCGCTCCCGCGACCCCGCCGAGCTGCTGCGCGCCTGGACGTCCTGGCACGACGCCGTGGGGCCGCAGCTGCGCGCCAAGTACGTGCGCTACGTACAGCTGGCCAACGAGGCGGCGCGGCTCAACGGCTTCCGGGACGCGGGCGAGCACATGCGCGCCCCGTACGACGACCCGGAGCTCGAGTCCGAGGTGACGCAGCTGTGGGCGCAGGTGTCGCCCCTGTACCGCCAGCTGCACGCCTACGTGCGCCGCCAGCTGCACCGCCACTACGGCGACCTGGTGCGCGAGGACGGCCCGCTGCCCGCGCACCTGCTCGGCAACATGTGGGCCCAGAGCTGGAAGAACATCGCCGACCTGGTGGTGCCCTTCCCGGAGAAGCAGGCCGCCGACGTGACGCCGGAGATGCTGCGCCAGGGATACACGCCCGTGAGGTGCGAGACCGACGCCTTTGAGGCGGTACACTAGCGAGCACCGCTGCCTCCGCCACCACCAGCACCGCACTCTTCCCCTCCTCCACCGCACGCCGCGCCGCCGCTGGCTCGAGGCGAGCCCCTGGGAGGTAGGCACCTCACGCGCAGCCTAGCGCAGCGGGTGGCCTACCCAGCATCCGCGGGCGCCATCTCAGCGCGCTGCGCTCCGCTCCGCTCGGCTCTGCACTGGACCGGGAGCACCAGGGCGGCCCTGTTCCCTGTTGCACTGCACGACCACCAAACGCACCTTCTCAAACAACGAGAGTCCACCGCTGTTTTAACCAAGCCGAGGCTGTCGCGCTGTTGCGCTGTGCAGGATGTTCCAGACAGCCGAGGAGTTCTTCACGTCACTGGGGCTCAAGCCCATGTCGATGGAGTTCTGGCGGCACTCGATGCTGGAGAGGCCGGTGGACCGCGAGGCGGTGTGCCGGGCGTCGGCCTGGGACTTCTGCAACCGGAAGGACTATCGGTGAGTGCAAGGGGCCTGGGGAAGACCTAACTGGGAGTGGAAGTAGAAACAGGAAAATAATAATAATAAAAGCATTCTCCAATTATTAGGATAAAACAGTGCACGGAGGTGACGATGGACGACCTTCTCACGATCCACCATGAGATGGCCCACATCCAGTACTATTTGCACTACGCCGAACAGCCCTACATTTTTAGGCGCGGAGCGAACCCTGGTAATACGCCCTCCCTTCACGTGGTCAGTGTTCACTAATGTTCCCGACACGCCCTGATCGTGGACGTTTCTCCTTCCCCTGCCCGTAGCGTTCCACGAAGCTATCGGTGACGCCATCGGGCTGTCCGTGTCAACGCCCCGACACCTGCAGAGGATAGGCCTGCTCAACAACATCACGGACGACTACGGTAGGTGATACGTCCAGGGCTGATGTTGCCACTGATGCAACTTCCATGTGGCGTTTCCCACATGATCGCTTCGCCGGGGCGCCCCTGTGTGTGACCTGCGAGCGGAGGGAAGGGGTCGGGGGAGAGGGGATAGAGCTCATTTCAAAGTCTAATCGGCAAATAGGGCGTCGACTTCTCCGTCGCCAGCCCGAGCAGGTCGTATTAGAAAATGTTGCGGTATGGTGATGCACGCAAAAAAAATGCGTCTCAGCTAGTTTTAATTTATTTTTAGCTCTGTGAAAAGAAATTAACTGGAGAGACTGGGCGAATTTTTTTTAGCACTAATGCAAATTAGCCAGTCAAGTCGAACGGATTTTTTTTTTTTTTTTTTGCTTGTGGTTTTTGCCGGACTTAACAAGTGGGTCAGCCGCCGCCACCGCAGACGTTCCTTGGTGATAGCGACCCAGTTCACAAAAATTGCGACCAAAGTCCGCATTGACTCAAGTGAAATGTTTCAGAAACCAACATAAACTACCTCCTGACGGTGGCCCTTGATAAGGTGGTGTACCTGCCCTTCGCCTACGTGGTAGACCAGGTACGTCCGCGCGCAATTTTGTTTTGGGTTACATTGTCTGAGGGCGTGTACTGTATTCTTTCTGTGGGCCGGCCCGCGCTGTGCAGTGGCGCTGGCGCGTGTTCTCCGAGGGCGTGGAGAACATGAACGGCCGCTGGTGGGAGCTGCGCATGCGCCACCAGGGCGTGATCCCGCCCGTGCCGCGCACCGAGCGCGACTTCGACCCCGGCGCCAAGTACCACGTGCCCGCCGACACGCCGTACCTGCGCTACTTCGTCAGCCTCGTGCTGCAGTTCCAGATCCACGAGGCGCTGTGCCGGGCCGCCGGCCACCCGGGGCCGCTGCACGCCTGCGACATCTACCGGTCGCGGGAGGCGGGCCGCCTGCTGGCCGAGGTGAGGGCGCAGCGCAGGGCGCAGGTTTCAAACTCCAACAAACCCTCGGAATAAAAGTGTTTCCTGACCGTTGCGTTGCGCTTCCTGGTGTGCCCGGCACGCCGCAGGTGCTGTCGCTGGGCGCGTCGCGGCCGTGGAGGGACGTGATCCGCGTGGCCACGCAGGGCGCGACGGACCGCCTGGACGCGCGGCCGCTGCTCGAGTACTTCCAGCCGCTGGCGCTGTGGCTGCGCGTGCAGAACCGCGAGCGCGGCGTGGTCGGCTGGACCACGACCAGCCAGGAGACGGCGCTGTTCGCCCGCTGGGCGCGGCCGGTGACGGCTGGAGCTGGCGCCCCCGCCGCCGCCCAGCACGGACTGCTCGCCATATTTATTGTTCTCACTCTCTGCTTGTTACGGAATTGATAATAAAGATGTTACTCTGGTTCGGGAGGGCCGCCTGTCCAACTATCGTTTGTGGTTATTGCAAGGGCTGGGCTGCGCTGGGCGGGGTGGGGTGGAACGGGGCGGGGCGGGGCGGGGCGGGGCAGGGCGGGGCGGGGCGGGGCGGGGCGAGGCGGGGCGGGGCGGGGCGGGGCGGGGCGAGGCGGGGCGGGGCGGCAGGGCGGGGCGCGACCATGCACCACGTTGCACGGCGCGTGCGCCGCCGCCGCGCCGCGGCCCGGGGGCTGTTCATACGGTGTAACACGTGGCTGAGCGGGACAGGTTGTTGGACTCGTGAGGAAGTGGCCTCCACCCCCGCCCCCGATCGACGGTGGGGCCGCACGGGTCCATCGGACTGCCCCGCCCCGCCCCACCCGCCCCACCCGCCCCACCCCACCCCGCCTCGTCGCGCTGCGCGGTACGCCCGCCGAGCAGCGCTGCTCCCACCGGCGCAGAGAACTTTCTAAAGGTCAACAATCTGATCGCTGCGGTGCCCCAGGGTGCCTCAAAAAAAGAGGAAAAATGAAAAGTTGTAGCAACTATCGTATTGTTGCCTCAGGGACGGCCATGGTTAAGACACCAGTATTATGGTTGGGGTCATCGAAATTCCGGTTACTTTTCCGGAAACTTTTCATTTTTCGGGGTGCACCCCCCCCCCCCCTAAGCAATCCATGGATAATCTTCGGCAATCTGCACACACAACTCGGCACAAAAGTCGTACGTGTTGCCTACATGCGGGCGCATTGCCTTGGAAAGCCCCAAAAATGCACTGGCAATTATGTCAATCTTTGTATACGCTGCATGAGAGAGTTGAGGTCCCCTCGACTGTGCCCCTGGCTGGCCCGGCCCGGCCATGGACACAGCCAAGGACGGCGAGGGGGTGACCAAGCGGGGCCGGGCGGGGCGAGGCGGGGCGAGGCGGGGCGGGGAGGGGCGGCCCCAGGCCCGCCTTGCTGCACTCGACTCGCGCGCGCCGTGCGGATGGTGACACTGACAGTCACGCCTGACGCGGCCTCTCGGTAGGACGTTACGTTCAGTTCACCATGTCGCGCCTCGTCGGCTCCGCCATGCCCATGCTGACGCACTGGGCGACCGGGCTCTGGTCATACGCTGGTCTGTACAATGCGGGGGAAGGGACTACGGGTGCGGGCGGGGCGGGGCGGGGCGGGGTGGCCTCTAGCTGACCGTGACGTCAAGCTCCGTGTTAACACGAAAAACCACTACTTTGAATTTTGACTGGTGATTAGATGGGCCTATACGAAACGGAATAAAAGTGTCTGGGACAAAAAAACAAAAAAAAAACTAAGACACGTGACATGGACATGTGAAATGGTTCGCCGCAGACCCCCGGAGCGAACACCTGCCCATGGTGAAGAACCCCCTGCCGGTGTTCACCCTCGTCGCCGCCTACCTGTACTTCGTCCTCTCGCTCGGACCGCGGCTCATGAGGGACCGGCAGCCCTTCAACTTGGACCGGGTCATGATAGTATACAACGCAGTGCAGGTCGTATGGTGCGCCTATCTCGTAAAAGAGGTGAGGAAACTTTTCCCGTTGGAATCATTTGATCTCATTACATTACATTGATCTTCAACATTTTTTTCGGTAGTGCCTGCGGCTTGGCTGGGGAGGACAGTACAATTGGATTTGCGAGCCTCTAAGTGACACATACACACAAGACGATTATGATGTAAGAATTCGCTCTTATGGTCTGCACTCGTTTCTTAGTAAAAGCAGCGTGACTATTTTCTCTTCTTTTTTTTGCTGCAGACGGCTTTTGGCGTTTACCTCTACTTTATTCTCAAGATCGTGGACCTACTCGACACTGTAAGATTCAACGGCAACCACGAAACTCGTGACGGCCTCGCGGACTCGGAAATAAACCCCCTTTCTCCTTTCGCTTTCAGGTCTTTATGGTTCTGCGCAAAAACTTCCGGCAAATCTCTTTCCTTCACGTGTACCATCACGCGGGCATGGTCACCTGCATCTACCTCGGAGTAAAAATCTATCCCGGTGAGTAAAGTTTGAACGACTGCCCCCTACCAACCAACCACCACCAACCTCTCACCTTTGCTCTGAGATCTGCTTCTATTTCTTGTCTAACGAGACATGTGTCCTCTCCCGCTTTCAGGCGGCCACCACACCTTCCTGGGCTTCATCAACTGCATCGTCCACTGCTTCCTGTACGGCTACTACCTGCTGAGTCTGCTCGAGCCCCGCGTCAAGTCGGCGTGGTGGAAGAAGTACATCACCCTCATCCAGCTCGTGCAGTTCGGCATGAACGTGGTGCACGAGCTGCTGCCGGTGCTGATGCCCAGCTGCCCGGTCGACCGCTGGATCAGCGGCCCGCTCATCATCCAGAACGTCTTCATGTTCCTCCTCTTCGGCGAGTTCTACTACAAGAACTATGTGCGGCAGCAGGGGCCCCAGAAGCGCGAAAAGGAGACGTAAATGGCGGCTATTTAATTTCCGTGAGAATGGGACTCTGACCCCGCATGGTAATGCCCCCTTCCGCCGGACGAAACGGGGCTGGCCGCGGCCCGCGCCCCGGCCCGCGCCCTGGCCAGTGCCTTGGCCCGCACCACGCGGCCCGCGGCCGACAAGGGCGTCGTCATCTAGGGTACGTGGCTTACGCTACCTAGGACTCTAAGCCGCGGCCCTCAGCCCGGGCCGGGTTCGGTGACGGGGTCCCGAAGAGGGAAGGCCCACCCGACCCCGACCCGGCTCGGCACGGCACGGCGGCTGACCACATGACATTCAGGCGCTACTGCGTAGCGCTAGTGAGAGCAAGAGGAACAGCAAGCTCTGTAATCAGGCTGCTGCTGAAGATTTTTGACTGCATTTTTCCAAGCGCATAAGCGCTTTATTTTAGGATTACGCCTGCAAATCTGGGCTATGTTATTACTATTTTATAAGTGCACAATAGTTTTATAACATTAGTAATATTAGTTCATACCGTTATTATACGAATAATGTAATTAAATTTAGTGCTGTAAGTATTATAGGAGAGATACTATTTGTGTGAGGGGGTGGATGTTATAAACTGTAGTCAGAGAAAGATTAAACAACTAGACCAGAGGTCGCAGACAGCATGCACGGTAAAAGCTTTTTTTTTCTTTTCTTGAGGAAAAATCGAAAACTTTGAGAAACTTCCTTAGTTTGAGGAAAACTCCTCAGATTTTTAGGGTGTCTCCTCAAAATATGTCGGAGGTTCCCTCATTTATTAATAAGACTTCCTCAAAATTTTTCCTCTTTCCTTAAAAAAAAAAAAAAATTAGACATTGTTTTTACCGTGATGCGACACACGGGCCTTTCGCTCCCTCTCGCATAGACCGTAGCTCCATCTCTTTCCCACCCGGACATCGCGTCTGAGACGCCTGAACTAGACCACCGACTGACAGGATTGCCTTTCGCCTATTTTGCGGTAGGCTGAAATTTCGTGTGGCACTGATCCGGTCGTCGGTTTTTGCCCTACTTCTGCGCTACACCAACCTCGCTCTACACAGCAGCGTTGCTAGAAAAGTAGGCAATAAGTAGCCGCCTACCGGCTAGGCAACATGTACGCACCTGTGGTAGGGTGCTGCCTGGTAGGCAGGCAGAGATGCATCCTGCTTTACTCCACTGTGTGTGGGCTACTTATTGCCTACTTTTCTAGCAACACTGCTGCACAGACGTAACCTGATGTGGCGCGCGCCGTAGTATTGCGGGTCTGCCTACTCTACGGGCGTTCGCGCATCGGCGGTCAGATCTCCTAAATCCGATTTGGGTGGCAAGGCGGCCGCGCGCCCGTCCCATTCGAGAGTAGGCAACCAATTTTACTGTACACCGACCGCGGACCCGGGAAGAGAAAGTGAGTGCAAATCCACAATTTCCAAGTCAGTACAACGGCCGCACGGTGGAAACTTCGTCCAGGTTTCCAAGTAGCCATAATTTTCTTATGGAGAAAATACATTGAATTTGCAACGTCTTGTTTTTTTCCAAAACTGCTTGGAAACCTGGACGAAGTTTTTACTGTAGCGGGATAGAATGGGTTACCTAAACGACAGGGAGAGTGCGGCTCTTGTGTTCGGCGGGTTATCTCGAACAACGACAGGCCTAGCGCATCTACATCGGACACTTACCGCTGGGGGAGGTTGATACAAATCAGGCACATAATCTATGTAAATTATGTGCATGTTGTTCAAGTGGCTCTCAATAAATGAAATGGACGCAAACGCTTTCAATTGTCACACAATGTCGCCACCAAACACAAGGCGCACAAAATCAAGGCGAACTTGGATTTTTCTTTTACAATTCCTTGCGGTTCCTTGGGATCGAATCCTTGCGGTTTTCAACCAGCACCTACGAGGAGGTTTTAAGGTTTCCATCTGTCGCTTCCAAATTATTCGATGCATGACCATTATATGGTCACACTCACGAGGAAAATCAAGTGTGGTAAAACCGCGCCCCGCTGAATGTGTTAAAGCACTCTGTAAATAATAACTCGCGTATCAGATTCCCGTTACAGGACACCCCTAGGACAAGTCTACACTCTAAATGTTCTTTGACACGTTTGATAAACAGCTGACTACAAAATGTAACTAGCCAGTTACTAAAAGTGTCCTGTTACGAACAATACTGCATCTGAATTAGTTATGCGATGTCCGGTGCAAGTTCAAAAGTAACTGGACATTTGGAGTGTACCCTACGCCGTACACCACCCTGCCGCGCGCATGTTAAAATTTATTTCACTAGGGTTGTTTATTTCTAGTGGCCAAGGACTTTGGCGACGCATCGAGACCACATAACCCCGGGGCAATGCCGTTGGAGTGGGGGGACTTGACACAGGAAATAGGAAGATCCCTCCTTAAAGGTTCGTGAGGTAGCCCACTACCAGCTACTACAACGCCGGCGAGCCGCGCGGTTGGTCGAAGTGGCTGCGCCGCGCCCGCCCTAGGAGCAGGACGTCCACCATGTCGCAAATCGTGAAGTATTTCGCGGAGGGGGCGGTGTACTGCGGGACCAACTTATGGTCCTATGTGGGTCAGTACTGGAATGCACCTCACCCCGTAGCGTCATGATTGAGTATCGCGCTCTTATTTGTAATGGCGACTCGCTCGGCCCCCGCAGATCCCCGGGTCGAGCACCTGCCGATGACACGGAACCCCATCCCGATGCTGAGCATCATCGCCGCCTACCTGTACTTCGTGCTCTCGTTCGGGCCGAACTTCATGAAGCACCGGAAGCCGTACAACCTGGACAGGGTCATGATGGTCTACAACACGATACAAGTCGTCTGGTGCGCCTGGCTCGTAAAGGAGGTAGGGATCGTCTGCGTAGAGAAGAGGAGACAAACATATTTTTAGACGTCGTAGTGACGCCTGAGCATCTCTATGTGCCCCGACAGGGTCTCCGGCTCAGCTGGTTGACAAAGTACAGCTGGACGTGTGAGCCCCTCAGCTGGAAATTGACCCCAGACGAATATGAGGTGAGAATATTCCCTCTTCTTCTGGCTTTCTTTGCAAAGTTGTGAGTTGTGAATCATGAACTAACATTAAGCAATCGACATTCCAGTACGCATTCGCCTGTTGGACCTACTTTATCCTGAAGATTGTGGATCTAATGGATACCGTAAGTATGTCTTGAGATTCGGACACCGGCCAAGCGTAAAACGCCCGCCGACGGGCGGGTAGGCAGTCCCGCAATACGCCCGCGCACTCGTGGGTGGCCTACCCTGCTGCCCGCGGTGGGCAGGCCCATCGGTACCAACGTGTCACGCCGCTCACACGTAACGGGCCAAATAAGATTTTAGTCACTTTTGGAGAGCCTAAACTAAATCCGCGATGTTGTCTGAAATTTTGAACAGCCTCAGTTTTAGGTGTTTTCTTTCTTTTAAGGCGTTACCTCGGAAAATTTTGTTTTTTTTTGTGGGACACTCTGGTGGTGGGGCCGGAAAAAGCCGTAAGCGCGGCTCTTCGTGACGCTTTTACCTTGCTCTCGAGGTTTTACGACGTGGTTCTCTGCGTACAGGTCTTTATGGTATTACGGAAAAACAACCGACAAATCACGTTCCTGCACCTGTATCACCACACGACCATGATCTGGGGCACCTGGTTCGGTGTCAAGGTTCAACCTGGTATAAGAATGGCTATTAATGCTTGGTAAAGAGTTTAGGTTTAGGTACGCATGAGTGCTTGCATCTCTTCTTGTAGGTGGACACCATACTTTCTTCGGCCTCACCAACAACGTCGTCCACTGCTTCCTGTACGGCTATTACCTGATATGCCTCTTCGAGCCCCGCGTAAAAGGGGCGTGGTGGAAAAAATACATCACTATCATCCAGCTCGTGCAGTTCGGACTGAACGTGGTGCACGAGCTCCTTCCCTTCTTGATCCCCGGATGCAATTGCAACAAAATGCTGAGTGCAGCTCTCTTGGCTCAGAACATGTACATGCTTGTTCTCTTCGGTGACTTCTACTACAAGACCTACGTCCGGAAAGGAGCGAAGGGAAGCCACGACAAGGATAGCTAGTCAGGTAGGTCTGTTACTTCAAAAGGAAGCAGACTAAGGTCAAGCCATGAATAATAATTTCGTGCGCGGAGGCCAATGTGTACCGTCAACCGCTTCGGTCAGGATGGTTCGGGCCGGCCAATAGACGATGGCGTCGATTAGTCAATTTGCATATGTTTTCACACACGATGGGGAGCTTTCACGTGACGCTATAATGGCACAAACAAATGTCCCTCGCCCTTTCAAAAACTCAAGATTGACAAGATTCTCAAATGAGGATGTAATGCATAGTTTCCTGGGCTCTTCCATCAATTGAATGTATATAATAATGTACATAACAGAAAAAATATAATTGTTGTAATAATAATAATAACAATGATAGTAACAATAAAAACTAATAAAACATCCAGTTTCAATTTATTTCATATCATATTAAAATTGTAAATAAGCACAGCCCTATCAGGAATGTTATAAAATTAGATCAATAAAAAAGATAAAATCAATTTAAACAGCTAATATTGTATTACATAACATGTGAGCATTTCTAAAACATCAATTGCTCACACATATGCAGGGAACAATTTTAGAATCCACCATTGAAGCAAAAATATCAAAATCCTGCATTTCACTAAACACTCCAATGCTTTTTATTGGTGAAAGATGGAAGTTACTTCTGATCAGTTTACCACTAAGCATTGTAATCACAGATTAAGCAACACAGCAACTTATTCCTTCACATTGGGATATGGACCATCTTGAATTAGGGTAGGCAGATCTATCATAAGGAACTTCTACACTTGGTTGACCTTTATTAAGATCACTAGATCCTGGTATTTTCCTATCTACATCACAATTGCCCCCTTTCTCTTCTTTAATTGATGAGGAAACATCACAGCCACTTAGAGATAAATAATCCTTGGAATAAAAACCCTCCTTGTAAATAATTGAAGAACTATCAAACATAGATTGAAATGCTTGAGGAGGATCTGTCTCGCCAAAATTTTCTGGCGAGACAGGCCTGTCTCATAGCTTGCTCAAGGCACATGCAACTTTTGAAGAGGTTGGCCTATTCAAAAAAGAAGAAATAAAATTACCAGCATCAATAAGCTTATCCAAATCTACCCCGGTTTGTATACCCATTCCATGTAACATGTACACTACATCCTCGGTGGAGACATTTCCTGAAGCACCTTTAGCATACGGACAACCTCCCAGGCCAGCGACAGATGAATCAACTACTGCTACACCATGCTGAAATATGATTTAATGAAAAATTAAACAAAATAAAAGTAAAGAAGAAGTACTATTTTTGATTATGAAATTTACCTGTAAGGCCATTAAGATATTAGCTAATGCTTGACCATACGTGTTATGACAATGAACTGCAATGTTAGTAACAGGAACTAAACGAGATACTTCTGTAAGCATGGTATCCATTTCACCAGGAGTACCAACCCCAATTGTGTCTCCTAGAGAAATTTCATAGCATCCCATATCCATCATTGCATTAGCTACCTACAGGGAAAGATTAGTTTTAGTTTAAATCAGAACTTTAAAAGTAAATTGGATGTACAGCTTACTTAAATTTTGAAGTACAGCTTACTTTGGCCACCTTTAGAGGGCTGATTTTCCCTTCATATGGGCACCCTAGCACACAGGACACATATCCTCGTACTCTTAGCCCTTGGTTTAAGGCTTCACGGACTACATCGGAGAAACGCTGCAGGCTCTCATCAATAGAACAATTTATGTTTTTCTGACTGAATGACTCTGACGCTGCTCCAAAGACAGCAATTTCTTTTGCACCAGCAGCAATCTGAAATCATTTTAAGTTAAAAGAGAAATTTAAGGAAAAATATTTGTGGCAAATTTGTTACAGTAAGATCAAGAAAGAGAACACTTACAGCAGCATTTAAGCCTTTCAAATTTGGTACAAGTACTGGATAACTAACTCCTGGTTTATGATCAATTCCCTTCAAGACTTCAGTTCCATCAGCTAGTTGCGGCACCCACTTTGGAGAAACAAAGCTAGAGAAAGAAAATGGAGTCTAGCAAAATCTGTTCCACCAAAGACAAATAAAATTTTGGTAAATCAAACATACCTTGTGGCCTCAACAGTTTGTAGGCCAGCAGCAGCTAGGCGATTTATTAATTCAATTTTTATATGGGTAGGAACTTTAAGTGGTTCATTTTGAAGACCATCTCTTGGTCCAACTTCAACAATTTTGACAAACTGGGGGTACACCCCATCTCCAATGGCTCCTTGTGTTGCCTGTAAAATATAGGTTTAAAATTATTGAAATAATATTTTTAATTTAAAAAATTCTTGTTCTTTCATGAAATAATAAGATTATTGCATGAACCTAAAAACAAGGAGAACACAGTGTTGGATGGCCTTCAAACATGCACAAATATAAACAAAAGCAATACATAAATTAATAAAGGCATGTGCATAAAGTTCTTAATGATTGTTAAAGACAGAGGAATTAAGATGGAATCTGAAAGAAGAGGAAAATTATTAACTATGCTTTAAAAGAGAAAGGTTAAAAAACAAAGTGAGTAAAGAAAAGATATTAATTGAACACCTGCAACAGCCAACCTTTGGATGATATGTTTTTGTTTTTTCCTTTTTTTTCTATTTTCGTTTTTTTTCCTACTTTTTTTTTTTTTTTACTATTAAAGGGCAGTTTAAGCGTCTACCTCCTCTTCTGAAGTTAGTGCAACGGGAAACAAAAAGGCTTGTGACAAGGTGCAAATGTTTTCAAATATAGCCCAAAAACATGCAGCCACCATTCAGCAAAAATAACTACAAACCATTAAAAAAAATTAAAAAATTAAAAGAACAACAATTTTATTGTTATTATACTAATTGTGATTGTGATTATACTAATATGTGATGGTGGTTTAAGCAAAATTTTGTTTTTGTCGTGTACTAGGCTCAAAGGTAAAACTTGCAGCACAAGGAGAAAATAAAAATTCATTAACTAGAGAGAAATGAAAGAAAGGTAAGGGATACAAGTAAGTGGTGCATTCAATATTACAAAAACCAATGAGTATACCTTCATTCTGAATGTCATAAAAAATTTATCAACTAGACGAATATGAGACACATGTGACTGGGAAAAAGAGCACAGGCGATGACTCATCCAATCGTAGTGCCTTAAGGGGAACAGCAGCTACTGTGGAAAGAAATAAAGGACAAATAATGAGGGTTGATTGCACAGAACAAAATTATTATTTCAATTTTGCCCTTTGCATAAATTTAAGTGACACTCTGCAAGATAAACATCAAACTCCTCTGGAGTAAAATAGTTAAACAATCAGTGGTACACTTCAATAAACAAGCAAATCCTGTAGTATCCTATGTTTTACAAAAACAGGTTCCTCAAATAGTGAATTTGCTTCAGAAAGATATAACAGAGTTATCATAGTTTGTAAGTTGGAGTGGAATCCCCAATAAGTAACAAATTATAGAAAATACCAAAGCCTACTGCAAATTTTAGGGTGCGAAATGCATATAGATTCTTCAATTAAAAAATGAAGTTTGTTGTCATTGTAGTCATGAGTTGAGAACAATACCGTGAAACCAGTTCATTGAGCCAGACTCTGCCGAATTTTTACCTGCCGTCAGTTGGGGAAACCTGATGAGGGAAGACTAAACCAAAGAATACACGCATTGTAAACTGCAAATCACCTGCCTTCATATGAAAAAAAAAATATATAATGGAGGGGGTTTCGCAGGGTCCATAACCTGAACAATCACAAAAAAACATCTTGACTTCCGAGACCCTAACCTCCAACAGGAATATATCTCGAAGCCAAAGATAATTTAGTCTCTTTGCAAGACATGTGTCGAACTTCAAGAATTAAAATATTGCTTACAATGCTCTTAAATGAGAGTGCCCTTCTCCACAAAGCGTTTCTCGTACAGAACCCCAGCATATCGGAAGAGAAACGGGTGCGGTCCTCTCTGCTCTGCGGTCCGCCAGCTTCCAACCTCAGTTTGAAGTCTAATGTTGAGGGTCACAGCTCGCGAGTACCCGACACGAATACCGAACGGCACACCACAGCTGCTCATTTTCTCATGCTCAGCTGAATTGATTATGGTGTTACAGCACACCCCCATTACAAAGCCATGGGCAGAAGATTCCTGATCAATCCTGAGATTATATTCCCAGTTTATTTAAACTGGAGTAGTTATAATTAACTCTAGTTGTCCAATATGCCAGAGGGGTTCAAAAACGAGGGACTGAAAGGGTTATTAATTACGCCAGGAATTGTGTAAGGAAAGGTTTATTTAAACACTGGAGCATCAAAGCTCCTAACAGTTTAATCTTCCTCCTCATCACCGCCGCCACCACCGCCTCCCTGAGCCTTACGCAGGTTCTTCCTCTTAACACGGCCAGGCCTGCCACCACCGAAGGGTGACTTGAGGGAGAAGTCGATGTGCTTCTGGGAGTCCAAACGAACAACAAAGCTGGGGATGTTGACCACCTGTTTGCGGACTCTGAAAATTGAAAATAACTCATGTTATCACACATAACCAGCATCAGAAGATTCCGAGGTTCAAGCTGAATGTTGTATCTATGCCATGAATCAGTCTTGGCATAAAAAACCAGACTGGGATTATACACAGAATTTAATATCACCTCAAGGATTAGAGATACTCTAGAAAAACCCTGGCATCCCTTGCCCAGATCTTGAGGTGAAACATTTAAGACCAAATGTATCTTTGCTATGAATCATAACAGGAACATTTCCAGTATGGGATTAACACAAAGAATTTTTATTGCCTCATCGATTAGAGACAGCTAATGATTTAGTGTCCCTTGCCCAATAAATGAGGCACTGAGTGTGAATAGTTGAATATGTGGCTAGAACAGTAGTCTGCATACCTCCGAGTGCATGCCTTCCAGAGAAGGAAAATCGGGCATAGGCAGAGCAAGCTCTAGCCAAGTGGCCTGACTGAAATGCAATCTGGGCAATAGGCGTTAAGGGAGCAAGCTCCACTTAAGTGGCCTAAAAGGATTATATCAGGGGAAGAACATTGCTTCACCTCGAAACGCGCCTGAAGAAATCAAACCTATCAGACGTTGTGAAACCACCAGCAAAGTTAGTGGTCAGAGTCCGGTTTTTAAAGTACCTGATGTGTCTTTGACGGATCAGAACACGGGCATGGTGGATGGACTTGGCAAGTCCAAGTTTGAAAACCTGGGTCTGCAGACGCCTTTCCAAGAAATCTTCAATCTTGAGACCAAGGACGTAATCAAGCTTCATGCGAGACTCATCCAACACACCAATGCGCACCAGACGACGCAGAAGGGCATTACCTGAAGGAAACAATTAGATATTAGTAAGAGCCTCACTCTAGCATGATTGAATTTCAGCGAATTCTCTTTAATTCAGATTTAAAAATTCACATCAAACTTCAGACAAGAGGTGTCAAGTCAAAAATAATCATCATAATCAAATATTACAAAGGAAACAACTGAAAATAATCTCCTCTTCAGATAAAAGAATACAACACTATATTTCAGATGAGGTGTCAGAAATTAAAAAGATTTCATCATTTGGGAGATTAATAAACTTAAATGTTGACCCAACAACCTTAGCATACCACAATCAGACATAAAGATAGAGGTCCCATGGCAGCGTTTCAGTTGTGGTTCAAATTATTCTTCTTCCATATGTACAGCCAATACTGTCCTAGCCCAAAGAGCAGGAGGCACTAGACCAACCACAAAATAGACTGCAGCACGGCACATGGTGTACTGGAAGGAAACATGGTCAACATGTGATGAATAGTTACCTTCGAAAAGACGACGCTGGTCCTTCTCTTCCAGAGTCAGGAGTTCTCGGGCAGCCTTACGGATCTTTGCCAAAGTGTACTTGACTCTCCATACTTCACGTTTGTTGCGAAGACCATACTCGCCGATAATCTTCAACTCCTGGTCGAGACGAGCCTTCTCGTAGGGTCTCCTGGGAGTGACATAGGTCTTACTGAAGACCGAGGGTATTCTGTTGTTCACCATTCTGGCCTGGAATATAAAGAAATAATTACAAAGTGATCCGACGGCCTTCCGAAGAGAGACCACATGGCCGGCGTGGCGATAGGTTAGGAAGCACCAGAGAGTCAGTTTTCTAGGTTCAAGGACTCATCACCGAACCCAAAAATGAAATCGAGCAATTCAGAAACAAAATTCCGCACCAAAATTCAACCGCGAACCAAGTAAGGAGTATGAGTGAAACTTCAAAGCCCGTGATTATTCAACCACGTTGCACACAACGTACAGCGTACAAGTAACGGTAATAATAACCCCGCTACACCCAAATCACAATTTCGATTACGTAATTCACACATCAGGCACGATAATGTGCTTGGATTCTAAATAACCTGACAGCAGAATGAAATCAGCAGCTAAATGTTCCGAATAAAAGAGAGCTCTTACCGTGCGCGTCCGACGCCTCGGCCCACCAAAATGGAAGAATCAGACTGAGCGTGGACCGAACCGGAGGCGGATTTCCTTAAGTACCCCCACCACAAACTGGGGCAGGTATGCCAATTTAGGAAAAAATTTGGCGTCATTCCTCAACAACGTCGTTTTAAAAAGAAATGACAATCTTATAAAGATCACGTGAGCATAAGAATAAATTGTTCTCTACGTAAGCGATATTTTCTTCCGTATTTTAAGGTTAACGTCTTGAGATTTAAGTGATCAAAAATATTTCTTGGGGATTTTAAGTTCCTCTAGAGCTATCGATATCGGCCCAGGCCCAGGCCGTCAGATTTCCCCAAGGCTGTGGAGAGCAGACGAGTAGAGCAGTAGTGACAGAGAACAAGTATCAAAACAGATATTAAGTTTAATTATTTCATTATATCAAATTAAAGAAATAGAAATAAATATTCTGTAAAACATTAAAATTTTTGATGAAACATTTTGATTGTTGAAAAATATCCTGTTGATATTAGAGTGTTTTGCTTTGAGTTATTGGATGCGTGAAAGTCATGAATGGAAGAATGAAACAACAAATTTTTGGCACCATCGTATTTTTTCTGAGGACAAATACCTTTGTCTACCATATCCCTTGATCATTGCATATGCAACATGAAATGCTAAAATTCAGCCTAGCTCGAGGCTCTTGCCTCGTTTTGTAGGATTGATTCATCAGCTAGACTTGTTTAAGAGGTAGGTTGTTTTTTTCAGACCTGTAACCACTAAAGTTAACATTTTCAGGTCATCAATAGTGCACTTGAAGTTGTATAAGCCACACCTACTTCTTCTTTCTCTAAAAAAAAAATAAAAAAATAATGTTACCAACTGTTTGAGCATTTTACAGATCTTGTTAATTGCCATGCACATGTCTTTGTTCTTTGTTAAAACCTGAATGTCTGAAATTTGATAAATGCTGTAAAACAGTATTATTTTCATTTCTTAAAGGGAAATTGTATCCTTTTACATTTAAAAAATGTCAGTTACCTCTGAGGATTGTGCTAATTAAACTTTGGTTTACTTTGTTTAAAAAAATCCGCAGATACATGCAACAGTTTAATTATTAAATTATAAAGTCAACAATTAAAAATGTTTTCTTTTGTTGATTTTTAGAGAGCTTTTTATTAGTTTAAGATCAGTAAAGATTTCAATTTCTATCCTCATCTCATTTTTTTCTTTGAATTTCAGCATAATTTAAGATGAATGCAATGGGATACTTGCCCCTTGCACAGGAAAAGCGCCAAACTTCTTGGTTGCGTATTCCTTTTGGTAAGCTGGCATGGATAACAGTCAGCCTACCATTCTTTTCCTTTATATTTTGTGTCATTTGGTCAGTTCTCTTCAACTTTGACAAGGCAACTTTCACTCACTGCAAGGTAATTTTTCCCCCACTTTTTTCTATTTTTTCAAAATGTTATAAAATTTTGTACTTTTCAAAATTATTTTTATTTTTTATTCCAGGTTGACAACTATTTACCTTCAATATCTGCAGCCATTGGAAATTTCAGCCCTCAGAGAGATGTTTGGAGAACAGCAATTGGCACCCATGCACTACCAAGACTTCTGGTCGCCTCCAAATATTACAGTTACTATAGAGCAGTTCTATATAAGTGGGCTCATTCCTTAGCAGCTGTTGCTTGCTGGTTGACAGTCATTGAAAATCTTGCCCTTGTGGGCCTAACATTTGTTTCATCCAGTGACAATTATCGTATGTATTTCCAAGGACATGTCTCAGAAATCTTGATAAATTCAAAACTCATAGTTTGTTACTTATTCTTTCACAGCTGCTCATGAGAAACTTTTTATAATATTCTTGATATCCTCTGAGCTCTACATGGTACTCACATGTGTTTTAGTCTCTCGTACCCGGTCAATGCCTCCTGATGATCTGGACAGGAAATCATTGAAAACTAAATGGAGACTTCTTTGCATAAATATTTCATTTTCTCTTATGGCTGTTTATTGGTTTACAAGACACAACAGCTACTGTGAGCCAGGGGGTAAGAGAAGTTATATGTCACCTTGTATTACTTTAATAATTTTTCAGGTGTTTTGATCTTGTAATTTATTGATCTCTCTTTTGCAGTTTATACCCTATTTGCCCTCTCAGAGTATGTAGTTGTTCTAACCAACATGGCTTTCCATATGACTGCTTATTGGGATTTCAATGGTTGCATACTTGTTGTGGGTTCTCGGGGAATACATCTCAGATGACGACCACTACAAATGGGGGATCACATCCAATAACGATGTGATCCAGGTGAGACGGTCAGTGGAGGATCAGATTCAGTGCAAACTGATTCTACTGCTTCCAGTGAACGCACAGAGGCTGAAAGTATTTCTACAGAAGAATCATGCTATGGAGATTCCTCAGTAGCATGGATAAAGCCCACGTTGCAGAATCAATTACCGTCTCGCCTGCGCACACAGCATAGTATGCCCGAGAGTCCTGAACTTTGTCGGGTATCATGCTGTTGCGGTGGACCTCAAAGTTCCACAATTACAACAGATATTCCATGTAAAGATCCACGTACTTATGTTACTGAGGATGTGTACCCTGTACTTATGGTGAGTGGAAGAACCTATCTTCCACCAAGTTTAAATAGTGAAATTTGCCTCCAAATCAGTGAGGGAGTGTGGACTTCTCACTCTAGTCCAAATCCACCCGAAGATCCTGAATGGATCAGACGGCGTGTTGTTGCTGTTGAGCAGCAACAGTGGAACCACTATCTTGCAGCCTCTGCTAAGGCTGTTCAAATAGGCCAGTTCTCAGTGCCAACTTTTGGGCACTTTCAGCATGCACCTGAAGTACCTCATGTGTCAGAGCAAGAAGATAAATCTCTCGTGGGGGATAGTGGTAGTCCAGTAAGTGAAACTGCCAGTAGTCCCTCTTCCCCAAGTACTGTCCAGTCCAAATATATCCCAGCTAGAGAGGAAGATGATGAAGAAAGAAGTGAATCAGCAGAAAAACTCCTAAGTGCTTCTCATGCTTTAACATCAACAGTTGTTACCTCTAAGAATATGGAAAAAAATTCAAGTGCAGTTTCAGAGGAAACTGTGGAACTTGAGCCACCTTTTGTGAAGTGGATCTTAGTACCTCAAGATTTTACATCGGATCTCAAACCAGTGGCTCATTTGCTGCCAATTTTAGGTCCTTCTTCAACAGGTGAGGACCCAGATACAGCTAGTTCAAAGACTAGTCATGGTAATGAGTTGAGTGAACAGAATGCCTGCCCTAATCTAACACTTCATCATTGGCACTTTTGATATATAATCTTTCAAAACTGTCTAAATGTGTAAGTGGATGATTCTTTTATTTAATATTAATTTGTGATAAAATAGAGACTTACAAACTTCTAGATGTTATGGAATGTTTGCTGGTTTGTTTAGTGGCTGTGCCAAGTTATCTTTAATTGCACCAGTGTTCTCATTTATCATGGATGTGGTAATTTTTTGTTAGAGAAAAAATAGTGTAAGAGTTATTTTGGATTTGGTTGGTGGGTTGGTGAAAGGAATCAGAAGCATTTGGAATGAGGCACAGCTGGTTAAAAATGTAGTCTCCTAAGAGGGGCCAAAGTTTCAAAATTGTCTGAGCCTGTTATTTTCTATCAAAGCTTCTAGTCACTTGAGAGATATTACTTCTCTAATGCCATGTTTCTTTTTGTCTGATTTGATAGTTACTGTCAATATTCTCTTTAAAATAAAAATCCTCACTCATTTTTTATTTTAAATCTACCAGACAATACTGAAATCTCAAAATCTGGAATATGGGGGGGGTAAATGATCTGTCTTTAAAGTGCCAAAGTACCCTCATGAACTTAAGTATCAAAACTGAGAAACTCAGTCTTGGTATTACCCAGCAATTCTCTTCCCTACAATCTGTATACATTATTGTGAATGGAGCTAGCTTTTTTCCTTTTCCATTCTTGAAATGTTATAGAGAAATCATCTCAGATATTTGCAAATTTTAAATAGATGCGCAGTGACTTATCAAAAGGGCATTTCTTTTTGTTACTTGTCAGTTATATGCTTGTGTTTGTTTTAAAAATTTTAGTCTGCTTGTTTTGCCCTCTTTACTAATTTTCAAGCTGGTTGTTGGTGCTGCTTCATGCATAGTTGAAAGATTAAAAGATGTCTATAATTTTATGGCTCTCTGCTATTGTTATTAATAAGAATGAAAGTCACTTTCGTCATGGTGAATGATTGATATATTTTGCCATTCAGTACTGCCTTTACTGTGCTAGTTTATTGTTACATCATACAGTATGTTACATTGTATGTACTTAAGGAAAATTGCCCCCACAAAATCCCATTGTGATGGCTAGGTGACCCATATTTAATCAAGCCCTTTTCTTTGTTCCAGTACTTCTTTCTCATTTTCCTCCATTCTAGTGTGTCAGGGTGATTCTCTGATATTGGTGCATTAATTATCGAAGAATATAAAGAAATAAATACAAACTCAAGTTTAAAACTCAAGTTTGGTTATGATTAAGTTGTGATCTCTTTCCAATTCATTTACAGCAGCCTGTTATTTAGAATGGATCACAAGTTTAGAGTGCAATCATGTAATTTAGTATTTTCCTGTATTCTTAATGTTGTGATTATCCATTAATTTCCAGCTAAGTTAACTTCTACAGCATGAGGTTCATTTGCTACCGCGTCTTTGAACCCTCATTGCAGTTTTTCTGATCTGTTCCCTTCCATAAAGATAATTTGATACTAGTATCTTGAGTATCAATATTCCTTGCCAAGTATTTTTTGATTTGTCAGCACTGCCATACTAGTGTAGTTACAGTAATTGTACTGGGTATACTGTTCTTCCTGTGTCTGAGGATTACTTTTCTTCTTATCATCTTCACTGAAATCCTGACTCATGCAGATGTGTAGCAATTGACTATGGTTACCTGTTTTTCTATGCATTGCATATGTACCGATTGTATTTCACACTTTAGATAATATAATTCATGTTGCGGTGGTGGAATTTTTGATTGCAATGGTATATGGGAATTTCTTGCTTCTTTCTTTGCAGAAACATAAGACTGAATGCAGATTTTGTGCTCAGTTTTCATCTCTGAGAAATCTTAAATTTATTGACGTGTAAATTTTTATGGAATCGGTTGTTACAAGTAGACTTTCTGTTAATGGAATTTCTTTCATTATGTGCTGTGTTTCACACCATCATTTCTCTTTAAAAAGCCCAAATCCCACAGAAAATTCCACTTCTGATTGCATTAATATTCTTTGTTTTTCATTTTGTTTTTTCTTTTGCGTGTATTAAGATGTTACTTAGGATTTTTTTTTTTTTCCTTTATTGTGCACTTCAGTATCAAGGGTGTGTTATTGTTGCCTGTAGTCACATTTTTACTTTTTGCTTGGCATTTACATATTCCTAAGTAATTTGTGTTGTATTATGTTATTCAGGCTTTAAAAGCATTCTAAATTTCCTCTGAAAGTATTTTAAACTGTGATTACTATTTTGGGAGCTTTGTTAGGTGGTACATGTTTGTTGTCTTCAAAGGACCCTTCATGGGACTTTTTACCAAGTATTAAGAGAATGTGATCGGTGTGTTTGATTATATACTCTGCTGTAAATGTTAAAAAGTTTGAAATTTGCAAACAATTTTGCATGTAAATTCAATTTTTTACCATTACAAGATTATCTCAGAGTATATACATTCCATTTTATTGCATTATTACCATGTGACTTTCACTCATAATTGTGTCTGTGAAGAAAACCTTGTCTTATGTCTTTTTAAGTAATGTTTGGGAGGGGCTTGATATTAGTATTTATAGTTGTGATTACATCTTTCATGATGTAATGATTATCAGGAATAGTTTTGAAAAATATTTTAATAAAAATTGATAGCTTGAGTGGCATGCTCCTTACTAAGGTATTAATAGCCTGTTATCAGTGCAGTGTGCAACAACATTAATCTTGTCCTTGTGTACTTATGAGATATGAGGGTGTGTAATTATGCATCATTTGAATTGAGAAATTTTATGCACACCTTTGAAACAAGATAAAAAGCATAGAGCTGAGAAGAGGACTAAAGCCCAGAAGTATTTTATGCAAAATAGCTGTGGTTGAAAAATATCATTTGAGGTTTTCTGAAAGACTGTAAGCTGCAGAATAAATTTGAAACAAAACAAAAAAGAAGTTTCTATTATTTTGGCCTGTCCATTCCACAAATAATCAGAATGCCTACAACATAGTGCTGTTAACAAGTGTTGACCTACATATAGAAAGCAGAATAACTATACTACACACATACATCAAAGACGAAAACCCGCAATGAATTACCTCTAATTACCTCAAACAATAAAGATTCCTCTCTACATTTCACGTGTTGTCTTTCGCTACCTCCCTCTCGCGTACAGCCCTGTCGCCAGCGGGACCCCAGGGGGAGCCGAGGGGGATGTGCGTGGGCGTCGGACATGAGTTGCACAGGTCCATGGCGTGACCGTCGAGCAGCTGGAGGCCGGGGAGCAGCTCCCTCATCAGCGCAAAGTGACGAGCGCGAAGACAAACTGGGTTGCCTAGCAGGCAGAGTTCAGAAAGGTGCGCGGCGAGGCGGAGCACCTCCAGTTCGCCAGGGTCCTAAAGGGATTTTTTTTTTTTAAAAGAGGGAGGGGTGTTGGTGGGCGTTGGTCAACATGCATCAACTACGGTAAGATGACACAAAGTGACCATCTTACCACTATCTTGTTCTTTGCGACGAAGAGCCTGGCTACGTTCTTGGCGCCGCTCAGGAAGCCAAGGCCTTGTAGGTGGTTGCCGTCGAGGTGCAAGTCGCGGACCTCTCGCAGAACGCCGGCCTCGGCGGCCTCCTGGACGGCAGCCCCCTCCAGGTGGTTCCCGTCCAGCACGATTCCCCGCAGCTCAGAGGTGCCCAGACCTGCGTAGAGGAGAGAAGTGCAGGGCAGCGACCAGCCCCTGGCAGTCAGTGCGTACCGAGGGCAGCGGTGTGCGGCGGGGTTGCCTAGGCACCGCACGCCAGGCGCTCGGGCGCGAAGTATAGGCAGGCAGACTCACCCGACAGCGAGTCGAGCTGGTTGTGCTGCAGGAACAGGGTTCTGAGCCGCCGCAAGTTGCCCAGCTCCAGCGGTGCCAGGCACGACAGACCGTTGTGGTCCAGGAAGAGGGTGTGCAGCGCGGGGAACACGGTGTGCTCCTCGGGGGGCGCCGCCCCTCGCCGCGGCCGCGGGGAGGGCCCCAAAGGCGGGGGCGGACGCAGGCACCGCACCTGCGGGAGCACCGTTAGCTACGTGGCGAGCGGAGCGGACCGGTGCCAGGCCAGTGCCGAGCTGAGCCGAGCTCTACCTGGTTGTGGCTCAGGTCCAGGACAGCGAGGCGCGGCAGGTGCCGAAGTCCCCACAGGCAGCAGAGGTCGTTGTGGCTGAGGTCCAGGACCTCGAGGTAGGGGAGCAGCTGCTCGGGCAGGTCCACCTTCCGAGCGAAACAACAGTCGCGTCAGCGGAGCGGAGGCAGCTAGGGCGCCGAGTAGGGGCCCCGGACCAGCCAGGTGGCCAGCTCGTGCGCCCCCGCGGGCCTCGAGGGCCCCAGCAGGGGGCCGCGCGTCGCTCGCCGGCCAGCCAGCAGGGGGTCCTGCAGGCCGCGGGCAGGGGGTCCGTCAGCAAACCGCCCCCCGACCCGACCCGACCCGACGTCAGCGCGTTTACTTTGTAAAGTCTGCGGCCCGCGTTTCCCCTGCCCGTAGTACCTGCCGCAAGCTGGCGCTGGTGAGGTGCAGCTCCACGAGGTGCGTCATGTCCTTCCACGAGTACTGCGTCAGCAGCGCGTCGCGGTCCAGACAGCCACCGAACGTCTCCCTCGCTGCGACCAGGTCGCCGTCCATCACCTCCTGACCGTTCACGCTCTGCAACAGCCCACGCGAGAGCCCCAGTTACGTACAGCAGGCCCCCGACGTCACCGACATAAGAAGATGACGCACTCACTTCGAGGTTGCGCAGGTGGAAGATGACAAATTTCTTCAAGTTCAAGTCGTCGGCGACCTCGTTGCCGGTGAGGTCGAGGACGCAGAGCCGCTGCAGCCGGCGGAGGGGCTGTAGATCCTGCAGCGTGCGGATGTAGTTGTTGGCGAGGTGCAGCTCCCGCAGGGACGTCACCTCCTCCAGGCCGCACAGTGACTGCAGCTGGTTGCTCGACAAGTCGAGAAACTGCGCAAACGAGCGGGCCGAGAGGAGGTTAAACCTTGGCGTGCGTTCGCAGGCCTGCGGGGGCGGGGGCGGGGTCTCTTCCGCTAGGAGGGTCACCTGCAGGTTCTGCAGGGGCTTGAGCAGCGGCACTGCGCGGAGGTAGTTCCTGCTGAGGTCCAGCCTGGAGAGGCCCGGGCAGTGCTGGAAGCAGGACATGGGCAGCGCCTCGATGGCGTTCCTCGACGCGTTCAGCTGCAGGAGGTGCGGAAGTGCCGACAGGACGTGCGTCAGCCCGCCCTCCCCGAGCAGGTTGTCGCTCAGGTCCGCCCAGCGCGTGGCCTCGAGCCAGGACGCCGCCGAAGCAGCGGGCAACGGGGGTGCGGCCGCGGCCGCGGCCTGCTGGACCCCTGCTGGACAGGCCCACGGCACGGCGGTGGGGTCCAGGATGTGGGTGAGGCCTCGGCCACTGGCGCTCAGAGTGTAGCGGTCCGGCTGGAGGCAGTCAGACGGACCGTCCCACTCCGTCTGAAGCACCCAAAAGTCACTCGGTGAGAGGGGGATTCTAGAGGATTGTAGACTGACATGCGCGCTGACCTCTTTCCTGCGGTCTGCCCGCCACCGCAGGCGCAGCTCGTCCGGCCCGAGTGACCGCAGTCCAGGCAGCTGGTCCTCCCGCGGGGGCGGCTGCTGGGGCGGCAGCGGCTGCCGCGACGGCGACCGGCGGCCCGCGGGGGCGGCGCGGCTGGAGGCGGGGCGGCCCGTGGGGGCGGCGGCCGGGTGGCGCACGGCGGGCGAGTGACCGGACCGAACGCGGCCCAGCGGCGCGCCCTGCCTGTGCGCGGGCGACTGCGTCCCCGAGGGCGGGCCCGGGGGCGGCGGCGGCGGCTCCAGGAACACGGGGCCCGCGTGCACGGGCTCGCCGTCGAGCACGCCGAGCCGCGGCAGGTAGCGCGCCGCCAGGTAGCGGCCCTGCGCCGACTCCATCACGTCCTCCACCGGGTTGTGGCACACCTGCAGGCACCGCAGCCCCGCCGTGTACTTGTTGAGGCTCCGCAGCACCACGAGCAGCTGGCGGATGTTGTTCCACGACAGGTTCAGGCTCTCCAGGTGCGGCAGGTCCTGGAACGCGAGACAGCGGCTCAAGTCAGCGTTCCGCCCCGCTCCCCCGCGCGAGGCCCTGCGGGGACACATCGCCCCTCACCCTCATGTTGACCAGTGTGACGAAGTTGTTGAAGGAGAGGTTCAGGCTCCTCAGGTTGGGGAACGCGTACAGCGAGCCCAGGGAGCCCAACTGGTTGTAGGACAAGTCCAGGTGCGACACGCAAGGTAGAAGGGGTAGTTCACCTGGCGGGTGGAAACGATCAGAGTCAGGCTTGCCACCGGCGCGTCACAGGGACTCAGACATCTATATCCCCAGGACGCACCCAGCACTTTGATGCCCCGGCCCGCCAGGTTGACGGCGGTGAGGCGGCCCCAGTCGGAGCACGCCACGCAGCGCGCCAGCAGCGCCTCGTCCAGCACGGGGTGCTTGACGGAGGCCGGCGCGCGCACGTCCCTCCACCACGGTGCCATGCGGCGCAGCCCCTCCTCGATGCCCTGATCCTGGCTGTCGTAGTCGGCCGGCTCGCCGTCCACGCACTCGTACTGGAACTCGACGAGGAAGAGCAACTCGGGGCGCGGGCCGAGCACGCGGTACATGCCGCACTGCAGCTCGTCGGCCTGGGCCCCCGCGGACTTCTTGCCTCCCCGGGCCGCGGTCCTGTGGTGGAGGAACAGGCGAAAAGTGCGACATCTGTAGCGGGCCGGGCTGCAGGTAGAATTCACCCTCTCCTACCTGCGCAGCCTGGTGCCCTTGCTGAGGCGGACGAGCGGCGCCAGCCTACGGGCGCTACCCAGCCGGGGCGGCCGGCGCTTGAGCCACTGGGAGTCGGCCAGCGCCAGGCAGTTGGAGACGAGCAGGGGCTCCTGCAGAGAGCCGGACGGGACGGGACGCGGGGTGTAAAGGTGTCTGAGGCACGGCGCTACAGGAACCACAGACACCCCGGGTCCTAACCTCTGCTTCCCCTAGGGCGGGATAGTCCACGGCGTGGAGGGGCCAGGGCGTGAAGCGGAGCTCCCGCGCGGGGCTGCACAGCAGCTGGAAGAGGGAGCCGCAGTCCGTGTGCTCCACGCTCTCCGCGGCACTGGTCACCTCCACGCCCTGCTTGGCGGCGGCCTCGGCCACGCCCACGGCCTCGTCACCCTCGAGACAGCTGTTGCCGCCGCCCAGGTCCGTGTGCGTGCTGCCGCGGCGGGAGCGCGCCCCGGCCCCCTTCGCCGTGGAGGACGACGACGAGTTGGTCGCGCTGGGAGTCGCGCTGCCCTTGCGGCCTCCCTGGCCAAGAAAGTGTGCCAGAGACGTGCGCACGAAGACGTAAGAACACGCGTGGCACGTCCTTGTCCGAGGCCTACCTGGCTGGCCGCGGCGCTGCTCGCGTCCTCCTCGGCGTCCTCCGCGCGGCCTCCCCCCAGGCCGTCCTCCGGGCAGCCCTCCGCTGGCCTCCACGCCTCCACTATCTCGGCGCCGCGGCTGCACACGTGCGTGACCCTGAGCACGCGCGCGCGGCGTAGCCGCCACTTCCTGGACAAGAGAGAGAGCACGCGGGCGTCACGGGCGCACCGCCGGGCCGGGCACACGCCTCTCCGACACGGCTTACGAGAACTGGGAGCCGCAGGAGAAGCGGTCGAGGAGGTCCTGGCACACGTTGGCCAGCCGGCTACCCTGCGGGTGCACGCTCATGGCCACGTTCCCCACGCTCTCCAGCTCGCACTCCAGCTCGGCGAACGACATCTGCGGGCGCGATCCTGGTCACGTCGTGCTGCTGCTACGCGTGACGCGAGCGTGACATGTCACGTGTGTTCCACCTCGTAGTCGGCGCGGTGCCTCTCGAGCTGCGTGTCCAGGTCCTCGGTCCAGCGCGTCAGCTGCGCCACGAGGTTATCCATGGCGACCCGGTTGTCCTCCTCCTCGTGGTCCTGTTCCTCGGGGCTCAGGACGGGGCTGGGCGGCGTGGCGGGCGCGCCGAGGCGGAACACGTACCCGCGCATCCGCTGCTGCGCCTGCATCTGGCGGGCCATCTCCTCGACGCGCCGGTGGTGCACCTGCAGGTGCGAGGAGTGGACGGCGGAGGAGTGCCGCCTGGTCCGCCAGGAGCGCGGAGAGACACGTGGCGGGACGGGGGACGCTCTCACTACCTCACCTCGCACTGCTTCTGGCCGAAGTAGAAGAACTGGTCGCGCAGGCGCTGCAGCCCCGCGGTGGCGGCGCGCGCGAGCGTGCGCACGGCCAGCATGTAGCGCGCCTCGGCGTGCCGCCGCAGCATGCTCATGTGGCGCCCGCCCGCCGCGTAGAACTCCTGCGGGGAGGCGAACCCAGCCCAGCCCGTTCCGTCAGCTCTGGCCCACACCGAGCCCCGCCCACTTCACCGCCCCCACCTGCGCACCTTGAGCTGCGTCTGCTCCTCCGGCTCGACCGAGTAGCCGTCGAGGTGCTGCAGCTGCGGCAGGTGCAGGAGCACGCAGCTGCGGTAGTTGCAGAGGCGGGCCATGGGCGTGACGCCGTACACGGGGTCCGCCAGGCTCAGGACGCGCAGCGCGGGGGCGTCGCACAGGTGGCGCGCCTCCTGAGGTGGGCGTGGGTCAGTGAGTGCGCAGCTGCAGATGGAACCCCACCCCGACAGCAGTGCTCCCGCACCTTGAGGCTGGCCAGAGGGTTCCCGCTCAGGTTGAGCGTGGTCAGCCGCTTGCAGCCCGTCAGCGCTCGGCGCAGCGTGCAGATGAGGTTGTCAGCGAGGTTCAGGTCCTCCAGGGACGGCAGGCAGGAAAGTTTCTGCGAATGGCGAGGTGATGATGACTAGAGGTGCGGCCGAACGCACGGGGCGCCGGGTGGGTAGGCAGCCCATTCGACACGGACACGCACCGTGGCGCGGGTGATGCGGTTGCCGGGCAGCCAGAGGGTGTGGAGCCGCGAGAGCGGCGCCAGGTCCGGCACCTCAGCCAGGAGGTTGGTGCTGAGGACCAGCTTCTCCAGCGTCACGCACACCCGGACCACGGCCACGTCCCGGAGCCCGGCCTCCACCAGCCAGAGCTCGGTGAGGGACGAGAGGCCGCCGAGGCCGTCCACGATGCGGAGCAGCGCCTCGCTGGCGTCCGGGTGGCCCACCACCACCAGCTGGCGGAGCTCGGCCGCGGCCTCCGCGTCCTCCAGCACGTCCGGAGCCTGCAGCACCACGTGTCACACCGCGAGGGCCACGTGCTCGCCACGTGCCCCCGCGTGCCGCGAAGCGCCGCTGCCCACCTGACCTGGGCGGGGCCGGTGGCGTAGTGCAGCACCAGCCGCGAGCGGTCCGGGACGGCCTCGGGCGCGCGGCGTCTAGGGGCACGCCCGGCCTCGGCCCCGGCCCCGGCACCTCCATTGCCCCCGCGGTCAGCCTTCTGCACGACGGCGCCAGTCCTGGGCAGGGCAGAGATCGGGAACAGGTCATCATCGGCTAGCTTCGCTCGGGTCCAGCACTCTCCCAAAGTATTCCCGCGGTCGCCGGGATGACGCTGTTCGCGGCGCGGGTGGCAGTGGCGGTGAGCGGAGCGGCACAAAAGCGACCTACGACGGAATCATGCTTACGGTTCTCTGATTTCCACGGAGCTCGCATTCACAGTTAAGCCCCCTGCGATGTCGCCTGGCGGAACATGAACGACATTGGTGGTGACGCGGTCCCCGGCCGCCCGCGCCCGCCCGGCCCGGCCCGGCCCGCCCGCGCCGCCGTACGCACCTGTGCTCGCGTCGGCACCCCGCGCCCTACGGTGCCGCGCGCCCCGCGCTACGCCTTTGCCATCGCCCGCTTTCTTCTTGACCGTTTTCGGCTGCGACATGAGGCCCTGGGCAGCGGCGCTGGTCGCCGTCGGCCGCTAGGCGGACTCATGGACGCGCCAGTAGGCGACGCCGCCGTCACGGCGCGACGGCGCGACGGCGCGGCGTGCGACAGAGGGCGTGACGAGCGGCGGGCGGGCGCGACGGGCGTGACGAGGCGCGACTGCGACGGACAGGGCGGGGCGAGCCAGGGGCCGCGCGGCCATAGAAACCGATAGGACGATTGTCGCGGGCGGGGCGGGGCAGCAGGGTGGCTCCCAGCCCGCACCTCTCCTCCCCGCCGCGGCGCCGCCACGAGTCCCGGGATTTGACTCATTTCAAAACGTACAGGCACAAAACTTTCAAAAATAAATTAAACGGATGATAACAGAGACGAATACAACCCGGTGAATGCAAGTGCACCACCACTGGCCGGTCCGGTCACCCACGCTGAGATATCTCATGGTATATCAGAGGGTCGGCCGACCCGCCCCGGTGCCTGTAGTGCTGCATCGTCCTCACGACCCTCAGGACGGGGCGGGGCGCGGGGCGCAGGCTGTGCTCATGTGTGAATATTTCAGGCGGACATCCAAGTTTTACACGGGCGCGATAACTTGAGTGTTAAATGTGAGGCGAGCAGAGCACCGGGCGAGGCCAGGCCAGGCCACGAGGCAAACCAAGGCGACCCCTAAACCCGCTCCACTCCGCTTCAAGAAGTCCGCTCCGCTCCGCCTCGCTCTGCCCCTCACCCCCGGGCCGGGCCGGGCCGAGCCCCGGAGCTCCTCGGGGGAGGAGCGCCCGGAGGAAGGAGGAGGCGGCGGAGTAGGAGTAGGAGGGGAGGGGAGGAAGGAAGGGCTCCTCGCCATCACTTATACATGTGAAGCCGCCATTCTAGTTTACAGTCCGCGGGTCGGTGGCGTCGGGAGGCACGGGCACCCCCCTTTGCTCTCCTCTCCTCTGCTCTCCTCTCGTCTACGCCTTTTGCATTGCATCGCGCCCGCCCCACCGTCCTCCCCTCCGCCCTTGTTCTCCTCTCCCACACCGCATCTCCGTTTCCGTCGCCGTCGAGGTCCTGCTCCTCCTCATCCTCCTCCACCCCGATCCGGTCCAGTTCGGTCCGGTCTGGCCCTCGGCCCTCCCCTGGGACCGCCCTGTAAAACCTCGCACATAAAAGATGCGGTGTTGTTCTTGTTTTGCAGCAGCCCGCGTGATCGCCTCGCCGCCGAGCTCCTCCGCTTTCCTACCCTATTTCCCTTCCTCCGTGCAGCACGTGAAGGCCCTGGCCCCGGCCCGACGTTGCATTTTGCATGCGGCCGCCTAATTTGCGATATCAGTATGCATTACTTCCGGTCTGCCCGCCCCGCCGCCCCGGCCCCGGCGCGCCGCCGGGCCGCAAGGGAAGGCCCTATAGGGCGCAACGCAGGAGCCTGTCCGGCCCGCTCAGGAAATATACGGCGATGCCGTAGGACGATAACGGGACTCGGCGATTTTTCGCGCATCAGTTGCCGAAGCGCGAACAGGTTTCCCTTTAAAAATGACAAATGATGGGGCATCCGCCGCTGAAACTGCACACATAATACCCGCGCTGAGTGGCGTCCCGTCTCACGTCGGGCCGCGCGGGCCGGGCGGAGACAACGCGACAGGTAGCCAGACAGCGCTATTCATCCACTTTGCTGCAGCCCTCCGCGCCCGCGCTTCGTGCCATTCATCTATCTCCCCCTCCTCCTCCCCTCTCTCTCTCTCACTCTCCTCTTCTGTCTCTCCTCGTCTCTCACCCGCTTTGGCTCTGCTGCTGCTGCGCCTGAAATTTCCATACCCAAATTGCTATGGCGGGCCCCGTGATTGAAATGCAAATGGAACCATCTGTGTCAGCGTTTCTCACCAACCAGGCCCGGGCGGCCGCAGCGTGCCGGCCCGGGGCGGCCCGGGGCGGGGCGGGGAGGGGCGTATCGGCGCAAAGTCCTATCCGGCCGATAGCGTTACGTTACGGCGTTACATCGGTACAGAGCCCGCCCCGCTCCGCTCTGCAAGGCGCATGTCGCTGCGAGAGTCGCGATAAAATAAAAAAGTGCGGAGTAAGTGCATGTAAGGCCGTGCACTGCATACTGCATGCACCTGGAGCCGCGGCGGAGCGGGCCGCCAGATGATTCGTTCGCGCCGCCATTCTTTACTTTTCTGCGAGCGGTTCAGAAACAACGCACGACGATTTTTTTTTGCGGGGGGTGGGGGGATTTGCGAAAGAATGAGGACAGCAAGAGAAACGTGCGCCAGAAAAGCGCAAGTAGTAAAGAGATGTAAGAGATGAACCCGTCGCGGGGGAAGTCGCTGAGAGATAGAGAGAGAGAGACAGAGAGAATCAGCGATGCAAAAAGTGTCTGAAAGAGAGAGAGAGAGAAGGAAGAGCGAGCGAGCGAGAGAGAGGGCCTTTATCGAGCCGTCTTCTCTCTCCCTCATCCGCTCGCTCCGCGCGGGGCTGCGTCAGGGCTGCGCTTTGCGGGGCTCAGGCGGCTAATTGAGCTACTCCCCCCTCCCCCGCCCCGCCCCGCTAGCGCCCCTCCTGGGGCCTCGCCCGCACTCAGCCGCTTAGATTGGTTCATTATCGCGAATCATTTGCAGGCAGAATGAAGCTGCCGCTGCTGCTCCAGCCCCCTCTCCTCTCCACCGCCCCCTGCACTGCCCGGCCCGGCCCCTCCGCCACGAGTCTCATCTACTCTGCCAGTTTATAAAAAGGCTATGAAACGCGGGCGGCACAACTGCTATTCTGCAGTGTGTTTTCCACCCTTCCCTTTCCCGGGTGGCGCGCGGCTGGTTGTTTGTTTCGTGTGTTTCGTATTTTTTTTCCCTCCCGCGACCCCGCCGTGCCTTTTGCAATACTGCAGCGTCAACACTCTTTGAGGCGGCTCGGTCGGGGGTCCGCCACGGAGCCCTCTCTCCGACACTTGGAGGGATTAATCGTTTAGCACTCGACTTTAATGGTTGTTGGAAAGCCTTTAGGGTTAAGCTCCGTGCGCGCTACGGTATCATCAGGGTGGAGCTGGAGGCGTGCCGACAACCTGGAGGGGAAGGGCGGCTTCTTCCAGTTCCAGTCGCTGATATGCAACATAGCCAAAAGCTCATACGTTTGATTCACTCACTGGATTTGTTTTCGGCCGAAAAAAAGATAAACCCCAGATCGACCTTTATGGTAGGCCGATTATTGGAGTCACTCAAACAGCAGAGCACATCTTCGAGTCCAACGGATCCACTCTTCCTTCAGGGCGGGGGCGTGGCGGGGCGTGGCAGGGTTGAGCGCGGGGGCGCTGCGGTCATTACTTTTTAATAAGCACCCGAGTGCGGGCCGCCGCGCCAGGCCCACCCCCGCCCCGCCCCGCCCCGCGCAGTCCCCCTACCCGCTCAGCACCTCGCTACGAGCAATATGCCATACAGCCGTAGCGGCCGCGCCAGCCCGGCCCGGCCCGGCCCGGCCCGGCAGCGCGCTAGGGCGGGCTTATAATCTAAGCGTGATGTTACCCAGGGGACTTGCTCCTCCTCCCTTCCACCCCCTTCTCCTTCGCCCGCGATTCCTTCCAGCTCCTCCACCACCACCACCACCACCACCACCACCTTCTTCTGGGGCGTAAGTAAGGCCTCGCCACAACTTTGCTGACGACGACCGTTCCCTGCTCTCTTGTCCTCCCTCTCCACGAATTCTTTCCTCTCCGCTTACGTCTACAATTAGTCTCGATATTTGTTTTATCCCTCTTTCCCTTTTTCAACACAACTATCACGCAGAATTGTTTTTCTCTTAATATCACACTACTTATTAAGAACGGCATAGGGCGTTCCCTCTGACAGTAACGCCACTAGATCAGCCGACCGGCTAACGGAGAGCGTTTCAGAGACCGACAGGGCAGAGCTACAGCACGCGAGGCGAGCTGCCCGCGGTATGAGAGTCATGTGTGGCGGGGGCGGCGCGGGGGCGGCGCGGGGGCGGCGCGGGGGCGGCGCGGGGGAGGCGCGGGGGCGGCGCGGGACCGGGGAGAGATTAATCGTCAGGATTGGACGGGCATGCAGCGCGGTGGGCCAGAGTGGGGGAGACAGCACGCGTGATCGGCGGCGCAGGGGGAGGGGGGAGGGGCGCGGAGGAGGGAAAGAGAGGAGGGAAAGAGAGGAGGGACGTCGACGGCGTCCCCGAGGGAGCGGCCGAGATTGGTCCCAGGGATTACGTCGCATTACCAACCTGTTAGCCTGCTTCGGGGCGGAGCCGGCGGGGCGGGGCGGGGCGGAGCTTTCAGCGATGGCGGGCGCCTCCAGTATAGCCTGGGCCGGGCGTGGTGACGTGGTCCTCCCGGGCGCCGCGGGGCGGGGCGGGGTGCGGTGCGGCGGGGCGATATGCGCTTCCTTCATTAATCGACACGCTCATTGTCGAACGTGTCCAGTAGCCGGGCTCGGAAAATTGGAAAGAAAAAAAAAAAGTAAAAATGAAAGACAAGCACACAGCAGCACAGCAGAGGCGCGCAGCGGTAGAACAAAAGGCGCCAGTCAGTCCCGTGACAAAACTGCTTTTAGTTCTCGCTAATCAAGTCAGTGAGTCAGAGCAAGAGTGAGAGAGGAGAGGAGAGGAGAGGAGAGGAGAGGAGAGGAGAGGAGAGGAGAGGAGAGGAGAGGAGAGGAGAGGAGAGGAGAGGAGAGGAGAGGAGGCTCCAAATGAGCAGCGCGGCCGGGCTAGGCCGGCAGCACCAGCGCAGCGCCTCTATGGGGCCTATTATGACCGCGTGACGGACAAGAAAGCCGTGTGCTACCGTGCAATCACAGGGCTGCAGGCCGGGAGGGACGGGACGGGGCGGGGCAGCAGAGCCACGTATCTCACACCCCGGGGCCGCGCAGGTACGACGACGACGGTAGAATGAGCGGAGAGGGAACCGCGCGCCTCGCCCCGCCTCGCCCCGCCCCGCCCCGCCTCGCCCCGCCCCGCCTCGCGCGACTAATGTGGGGAGGCTCGGCCGGGCTCGGCTCGGGGGTTGGGTTCCGCTGCCCCTCAATAACGGTTGCCTCTTTGACGGCATTGTGACAGGCTGCTGCTGCCTGCCAAGGGGGCTCCAGTATTTATGGCACGCGGCAAACTTGAATCGCATCAGAGCGAAGCAGCAGCGGGGCGAGCCGAGGTTTGGTCCAGAAGGCAAAAGGCAAAAGGTGCGGCCAGGCAATAAAACTGGCAAGGTGAGAAGTCGTGACGCGCGGAAAGTATAAAATTTTAAAAAAGGGAACTCGCGCGCTATGGTGCGGCCGCTAAGAAGTTAAATCCAAAGGCAAAGTCGCGGCGTGCGCACAGCAACGTGGACACCACTCTCAGCCGTGCTGCCATGTTTTGTCTCGCGCTGATCCATCGCGAGGGTCGCAACTCCTGCTAATGG
Organism: Frankliniella intonsa; assembly: GCA_033675135.1. Lineage (NCBI taxonomy): Eukaryota > Metazoa > Arthropoda > Insecta > Thysanoptera > Thripidae > Frankliniella > Frankliniella intonsa. Next base: position 6,481,594 of record CM066250.1, read on the forward strand.
AGCGGGGCGGGGCGGTCCGGGGTGGGGCGGGGCGGGGCGGGGCGCGCACCTCGAGCTGACATGCTGAGCTACAAAGAGACACGAGATTTATTCGGGTTTGATCTGAGATGATGCACGGCCGGACGCAAATAGACCGCCAAGGTGGAGAGGAGAGGAGAGGGCCCGGCCGCTCCTGTCTGTATGGGTGATAATTTACAAAAAGGAATATAGCTTACTTTCTTACTTACTTACGGCGCCGGTCGGTCAGATGTCCCTTCAGCTACAGCTTTAAAACGTTTCCCATTTCTTTTTTTCCCCCGTCGTGATTTGTGAGGTAGTTTTATTAGAACTGCAGACAGATGCGCGACACGGCGCCGCCATCCTATGTCATCTAACCCGTATCCTCTACAACAGCCCCTCTTGAGTGACGAGAGGATAAAAATCATTTCGTTTTGTGTAAATACACGGGTCACCCTCACACACGCGCGCGCGGCTGATGGGAGCAGTGACCCGCGCCCGCGCCCGCGCGCACTGCCCGCTGGCCGCGCCGCGCCGGGCGGGGGTTGTAAACTGATGGAAGCAGATGGGCCCTCATGAGATGAGGCCCTGGCCCGGGCTTGGCTCATGTCATAATACGTCGGAAGGGCTTTTGGACCGCGACCAGCGCGTGCACTGGGCACCGCGGCCCTGCATGGCAGTGACGCCACGGGGGCCGGCGGGCTGCTTCCCATACTTCCCGCGCGGTTTCCGGTTCCCGTGAGCACCGTCAGACCAGACCGTGCGAGCGCGTCGCTTGCGCCCCTCGAATATAACCCGAGCAAAGCAGAGCCTCTGCCGTGCTTCCTGCATGACAATTTCATTCTCACACGCTCCTCTCCGCATACCCGGCTACCCCCGCCCCGCCCCGCCCCGCCCCGGCGGCACGGCCCCTCCCCCTCTCGCTCCCACGGCTTACGCCCCGCCCGCCGCCACCCCGCCTTGCCCCGCCCGCCGCCACCCCGCCGCGCCCGCGGCTGCGCTCTCTCCCACCACCGCGCCGCCGCGCCCAGCGCCCCAGTTGTCCGCGGCCGCCATCTTGTCTCCGCCCGCCCCGCCCCGCCACGCTCCGCTTCATCGCGTCAGATCAGGAGCTTGTTCGGTCCACGGCCCCTCCCCTCCCCGCCCCTGCCATCTCTCCTTCCCACTTGCTCTGGCAGAGACGCCCCCGGGATGATGCGCTCTTATCTCGCAAGTCAGTCTGTCTGTCTGTCCGCCCGTCTCATTACCCCCCACCCTCTCTCCCCGCACAACTTTGCTGGCGTGCTTAGCGCTGCCTCCCCGCCCCGCCCCGGACAGACATATCTCTCTCCATCCATTCATCCCCTTGGAGCTGGCAGCAGCAGCGCTCTCCGAGGTCCGCCCCCCACCGCCCCCGCCCCCCCCACCGCCCCCGCCGCCCCCGCCGCCCCCGCCGCGACAACCCTTATCAGCCCTTATCCGCCTAACGCCCGTGTTTACTGGTCGCCATCATACCCGCGACTCGACCCGACTCTTATATACAGAGATATAACTTACGGCGCGCCGTAAATCGCCTCCACGCGTTATTCGCAGTAAAAATGTCGAGGTGTCCACCCATCCCATAGCCCGCAGCGGGCCGCGGCGCATCCCGGCCCGGCAGCCAAGAGCGCTTATTCACCCTCCACTAAAAGCGCCAAAGCACCGCGAAATTTAAAAGTCCACACTCATTTTGTTAAAAAAAACGTTAACGCTAACGCTAACGTGAAAGCAGATGACTTTTACTTTGTACGTTTTGCCTCAAACGTTGAACTTCCTACTTCAAACTCAGAACTTTAACCTTTTTCGCGTTAACTTTTATCGCTTTTACTGCCTTAAGCTTTTACTTTTAGCATTTCAACTAGTAACGCAAGCAGCTTAACTTTGAGCTGTGTAACTTTTCTCACGAACTCAGAACTTTTCAACTTTCAACGTTTCAGCTTTTAACTTTTCAACTTTCAACTTTTTGAACTTTAAACTTTTCAACTTTTAACGTTTTAACTTTTAACGTTTTAACCTTCAACGTTTACTGCTTAAATGCTGGAATTCATTACGATATAGCGCAGCGTGACGCGGCGTGGCGTCGCGGTGTGGCGCGGGAGAGGGGGGGGGGGGCTACAGCGGACGACTAGTGTTTGGGGTTATGGGTCGTAAAACGGCAATCAATGCATAGGGCTGTGCATAGGGCGGCTGCGGGCGGCAGCTGAGTAGCGTCCATGCTTGAACCACTATGAGCTGCTGGCAGCCTGAACAGCACTACTGTGGCGAGCGAGCGAGCAGGCACGCGAGCACGCAGGCAGACACGCTGAGGCCCACTGTCGCCGCGCTCCTATATATATCTTTAGGCAACTGCTTTTTCAACTTTAACTTTCCTACGCTTAACGCTGGACAACTTTTACTTTGACAACTTTAACTGACGACGTTTCAACTTTAACTTTTAACTTTACTTCAGTACAAGCTGCTGATACTAACGTATCATCTGCTAAAAATCACTGACTGTGGCGGTCACTCCCTCTGCACCTTCGCGGCTCTGAGTTTTGAGATCGGTTCCGGATCGGGTGCGTGGCTGAAGGCAGGACTCATTGAGCCTGCGAGCGCCCCCGCGGCGGGCGCTGCAGGGGGCCCGGCTGGGCCACGGCATGACTCACCCTGTACAGCCCGCTCCATCGCAAAAACCACAAGAAATTTTAGTTTTAAAATCGTAATAAATTTAGCCGATTTCGTTGTAAATAATAAAATAAGCTGTGATGAAAATCGCGCCGTTGCATTTAATAATGAGTAGTAAGAGATTATGGTTTACCTGAAGGAAATGTACACCGGTAATAATGAGAGAGAGCCCCCAGCCCCCGGCAGGTCCCCCGGCCCGGCCCGAGCCGGCCCATGCAGTGTTTTGTGCCACAAAATGGCTTTGACGACAGCGGTGATTCGTTCTGCCAGCCTCGTTGTTTGGGGTTTATGGCCCGCCTGTCACAACTGTTTACCGATGCGACGGCGCGCCCCCTGCGAGTGCGACAGAGACGGAGACAGAGGGGGTGGGGAGGAGGAGGAAGCGGCAGACATGATTTTACTCGGCGTTGCGAAAAAAAATAAAAGCAGACGGAAATAAAATGAAAACGATATTGGTGCACCAAACGAGTTTATCGCGCGATCAGACGTATAAATTTGGCTACCCCTATCTCGGAAAGCAATGTGTTTTGTGACGGCTGTTCGCCAATGTACACATGTTTTGATTTTTATTGTAACGCCACGGATTTAAAGGACCCATTTCTAATAAACGACAAGAAAACTTGCATTCAAATGACATTACAGCACGTTTAGCCGGTAATTTTTATGGCTGGACAGTTTGTCAATTGGACGGCACATTTTGCGAGACTAAAGACAAACGTGCTAACATGACGTATCGTGCCGAATCCGTCGGCGCTCCGTAACGAAGAACGGCTAGGAGGAGAAGTTAGAGAAGCAGAGAGAGAGAGAGAGAGAGAGAGAGAGAGAGAGAGGGAGAAGATATCGGAGGAAGAAGGGCCAGGCCAGAACAAATCAGAGTGGCAAAGGAGCTCCCGAGAGGCATCGCCATAAACCTGAGGCTATGGAGAAGGAAGGGAGGAGGAGGAGCAGGGGGGAGGATGAGAGAAGAGAGAGAAAGGGAGAGATAGAGAGAGGGGTGGGGGAGTAGAGAGAGAAAAACAGCGAGAGTGGAAAAGGAATGGAGGAGAGAGGGAGAGAGAGAGAGGGGCAGTAGCAGGGAGAAGGGAAGGAGGCACAGTTTAATGGCGCTGGCTGAGCGCGTATATTATGTAATAAGGGCCGTAATAATTTGCTGGCACGGCAGATTAATGCATACACTACGCCCCGCCACCCCCGCGGCGGCGCACCGGCCCACCCCATCCCCACACCCACCCCACAATTCTCCTCCAAACAGCAACGGCGCCCCGCGCCTTGGAGCCCACTGTAAAAATATGCACGTAAATTTACAACATTTCTCGTACTTTGTGATTTCCTACTGATGCTGTAAATTTACGATCGATATCGTAACTTTACAAAGGGCTATTTTTGCTTTTCCAGTTCAAATACTGGCATAATTTTATTCCCACTTCACCTTCACAGTGTTGGGGCTCAATGCGCACCCCAAGGCGGTTCGCGTCCGGCCTGTCTAAAATCTATCGAGTCAATGTGTTTGCCATTCTCTATCCCTACGCGCAACACCGTCCCCCTTTTTTTTTGTTGTCGCTGAATTACTTACTTTCCATTGTCTCGCGCGGTGGATGCCCTCTCCAGGGGTAGATTTGACTCCGTACCAGAGTTGTGAACGTGCCGTAACGTAAAGCGCTCGCGTGTCGTGTCTTCGGCGTTCAGACAAGCCAAAAACAAAACAAAAAGAAAAAAAAACTAATAACATGCCACGATAAAACTTAACAGCGATGTCTCAAAAATATGCTTGTGTGCATCATTGGCTTGACATACCACTCTGTGCTTCCTAGTCGGTAGTAGTTCAGTCTTTCAAACACAAGCCCAATGGTGCGCAACTGCACACAAGTTCAAAAATAAATTCTTGTCAATCTCTAAACAGTCTTTGAGAGAGGGAAAAACCACCGGTCTCCAAAAAAACTAAGTTTTTGATCATGACAATGAATGGCTTATTACTTTTAAATATCCTGAAACAAAAATAAATTTCAAAATGGGGCAATAGTACATATACTTCAGTCACTTCACAGTTCTTACCTCAAAAAACGTAGAAATGATTCATTCTTCATTAAAAATTCTTCAGATCATTTAATGAAGAGAGCACCGTACACGTCAGTAAATGTTTTATTTTTTACAATGAAAATGAGTGTTGTGTGGTGTGCGATAGTGTGTGATGTGCGATAATCCCTATAATCCCAATAATCCCTAAAATCCCTTACTCAACGAAGGGAAGCTTTCAGCAACGAAGACACTGACCCCTGAAGAATGAACTTACCAGGTTGCCGAGTTACCAAGCAGCGACAGTAACTCAGATGGAAGAAGGCCCTGCAAAAATAATAATACAAAAATTAGCCTACAGAAAAATTCAGCTGACAATAAGTAGTCGCTAACTGCTTTGGCAATACTCACTGGGGGGGAAGATGGCCTGTTCTGTCCTCCATCCTCCAGCGTCCTCCATCAGAATGCTTTCTTGATGTAGCTGAGTAGAGGCTCTATACACCTGCAACAACGAGCAATGATGAAAATAAGAATTGAAAGTAAGCGTTCACTGATTAAGTAGTAGCAATCAGCGGACACTGCAATATTGACAAAGAAAAAAAGAAATTTGAAGGGTTAAAAATGCAAGCTTACCTTTTTTCTTCTCATTGCAAGGGCAAGGGTTGTGTTGAGGCATCTGACGGTTCGATAATGGTCACAGCAGAAGACCAAAGCTCTCTTCAGGGCTTGATACCATGTCCTCGAGTATATGCCTGCTACAGATCTGCTTCAGACTTCATCCTCCAGCCAAAACAGGTATGGTGAACAGCCTGTGCATATGCTTTGTGCCTCCACTGACGAGTGTGAGAACCAGCTTGACTTAGGCAAACTTGTTGACTAAACAAAGAAATTTGAAGGGTGTTGTCTCACTTTTCCAGCTATGAAGACGTTGACAATAACAAATAAAGGAGGGTGGTAGGGTAGAAAAATAATCTTCAATCATGACTTACCGATCTGTTTTCAGCTGTTTGATTTATTACAGTACACCGTCAAGAGCAGACAGGTCAAATTAGATTGTATCAAGATGGTTATATTCTTCTATATCACATTCGTGGCCTAACACAGCATAAGCCTGAAAGACAAGATAAGAGTGATAAACTTACAGAAGTTATTCAGTTCAGTGCAAATATAGCCTCTCCAGGCCCCGCCCAGCTACGCCACGCCACCCCCCGCAATAACCGGTGATTATAAGAAGCGATGAGTTCTCCCCTAATGAGTTTCCGTCCTCGCAGAGCAGCCGAGGCCGAGCAGCCGAGGCCGAGCAGCCGAGGCCGAGGAGCGAGGATCAAAGCTTTTGCGCCGCCCGCCCGGCCCCGCCCGGCCCGTACCGACCTCGGACAACGAGCGCACTAATGTGTCATAAACCAGTAAATCTGTCAGCCGGCCAGGCCCAGGCTCTGGCCCCGCCCCGCCCCGCCCCGCCAGCGAGGACGGGGCGATGCGATATCAATTATCGGTGTAATTGTCCACGTCCGCTGCTATAAGTCCGAGCCGTGCGGTATTACGATCGACTCACCCCTATCGTGCGCCCGATGATGGAAACCCTATATCGCACAGGGAGCAGAAAGAGTTCCCCGCGTGGCGGGGGCGGAGGCCGCTGCAGGCTGCGAGGGCTGCACGCCCGCCGCGCAGCGCTGCGCCCGGGCTGCCTACCTCCCAGGCGGACACGCCGACGGGCGCCGCGCGCCGACAGCGTATAGCGGTGCCACCGTGTGGGGAGACAAATGAGTGGGCGCCATAGTTTTGCGATATAGGTGGGCCCGGCATTGCGTCGTTTGCGGGCATGACAGAAAAAAAAATTGGTCCACAGAAAAAAAATAAAAATAAAATAAAATAAATACGCGGTATTTGAACCACTGCCCACCTCCCACCTAGTGCTATGAGCAGCGCCGATACCAATGACGCTACGCGACCGGCCCAGCACTGACCGGAGAGCAGGCGCACTCATGACACCGGGTGTTCGTTTCTTCGGTGACTGTGGCTTCTCGCGCAGCATGACTCCTAGTGGTAAGGCATGAGGTACCGCGGCGTCGTAGCCGTGCCGGCATAGTGTCCGCGCGGAGAGTCGCAGGACGGAGGTTCGAATCTTACCCAAAAATTTAATTTTTCTGAGGACAACAATTTGGAGAGTGGAATTCAAGCCCCCCATTTCAACCGACCTCCCTCGTGGAATCGCCGACGGTCTAGTGGTCTAGTGGTGCCGCGAAAACCGTGGGGTGTCTGTGAGACTCGGCACATGGGGCCTGGTTCAAACCCAGGTAGGTTCTTCACTGGTAGCGACAGCGGGTTGCCAGGAAGTTCCGTCTCATGCCCACGACTGGTGGTCGGTCGTGGGGTCATAAGTCCTAGAATCTGGCTCCAAAAATAGCTTTTCCATGCTCTGGGGACAGGGCAGTTCGGTTAACCACCGTACGACTAAATCTGGCAGTACGGGGATCAAATCTGTCGAATTGCGCGACAGGATCGCAGTCAGAAAAGCACCGGTTCCCATAAGAACACCGAAGTAGCTGGCTGCCACGGGGGGTAAAAGCCCTGTGCCTGGCGGGAACCGCAACCTCCTTCGGGAGGTTTACTGTCGCAAAAATTTTCCATGTTTTTTCGCCACCCTTTCATTCGCAGAGCACGTGCGTAAGTTTAAGCTCGAAAATGTCCTTCCTTCTCCAATTTACTCGTGGGCCCTGCTCTGTCCGCCGCGAGAATCGAGGCCTTTCGGGGTGCTGTCTACTACCGACCCTCCCGGGCCGCGCCGGACCATCGCCCTGTGTTGTAAGGCCGTACAATGCGCGACAATGTACTTGATGATGTCGGTGCGGTGAGTGCGCTGCCCCCGCCCCGCCCCGGTGGGGTCGCGTCGCGTGTCGTCCACGTCCACTGCTTTCTCCTGGTCCTGGTCGCGGAGGTGAACGCTCTGCTCCCTCATTGTGCGGCCGGGGCGGGGCGGGGCGGGGCGGGGCACTGCTTGCGCTAGGCTATAGCCGCACCTCGGGTGGCCTTGGTCCCCGACGCGGTGCGGCGCGCGGCGGCGGGCCCATCATGGGGTTGTTGCCTCCGAGGGGACGTTGCCCCACCCCCGCCCCGTCCCCGCCCCGCCCCACCCGCGGCCGGCCGGCGTCCACCCGGATGTATAGACACGGCATCTCCATATTGAGAGAACCCTTAGGGTCGTCGCCCTCCGACACGGGGTTGCGGGGGTCCAGCGTAACCGTGGGTACGGACACTGGCGGCAAGGCGGAACCGACTTCGACAGCGACAGCAGGCACATTGGTTTCCGTGACGGGATGTGAGGTGAGGCAGGTACCGTGCATGACATGGCTCTCGCAAAAGGGTTGTCGGGTTACTCCACTCCGCCGCGCATTACTCATCGGTGACGGGACGGGTCTGCTTACTCAATAAGGGCCTTACGGCTGGAGCGGGTAGGCAAACCCGCATACTGCTGCGTGGTCTCTGGGGCCCAGGCACATGCAAATCCTCGTGCCGTGGCGTGCGCGCGCGGGGCGGGGCGGGGCGGGGCGGGGCGGGGTGGGGGGGGGGGCGGAGCAGGGCAGGGCAGGGCAGGGCAGGGCAGGGCAGGGCGGGGCGGGGCGGGGCGCGCGACCCGCTGCTCCAGGCCGGGCAGCAGGCCGTTGACTCCTCCGGTGGTTGACTCCGCGGAGCGCCCCGCGCGGGGCCCGGCCCGGCCCGGCCCGGCCCGCAGCCCCCCGGGGCCCTGCAGGGGGTCCTGCCCTGCGCTGCCCTGCGCTATGCTGTCCCGGGGGTCGGTGACAGGACAGCACAGCGCAACCTAACGGGCGGGGCAACGACCGGCGCGGGGCTGCGCGGGGCTGCGGTGTGGCTGCTGCGCTGCGCGTCCAGCAGCACCACAAGTAGTGAGTCATTGTGGCCCCCAAGGACGCATCATGTCCGCTTATTGAGCGCTGACGAGCTCCCGATATGACAACAGAGGGTCGGTGTCAGAGCCCCCTACCCTGGGCTGGGCCCGGGGTGACTGAACCTAGCGCCTAGCGCTGGGGGCGCGTGGCTGAACCTGGCGGCACGCGGCGCGACACCCGCCACCCGCCGCGTACAGCGCCCTTCATGGGCATCACGATGACGTCACTGTGTTCAGAAAAAGTATTCGCCAAGTGTTTACGCACAGGGAGTACATCGGGTGACTTTCCATCTAAAGTTTAAAAAAAAAAAAAAATCGAGCTGGATAGCGAAAAATAAATGCGTCATTTGCGAGTGATGGAGGGGTGAGCGTGAGAGATAATAGTCCCCCTCCTCTTCCTATCCGAGGTGAGTAACTTCGAGTAACGAGAACGATCGAAATGCGGCGGTGTCCGGGCCGGGCGCCGTGCCGGGGTGCAGGCGTCGCAGGTGAACAAGAGGGCGGTGACACGACGACACTACAAGGCGGTGCCGCCCCGCCCCGCCCCGCCCCGCAGAGTCACTGAACCCGAGTGAACCCTCCTTGTTGCACCACACAGGACACAGCAGCAGGGCCAGGGCGCGCGGTCAGGGGGCTCCTTCGCCACGCTCCGCCACGAAACCCGGGACAATCTCATCGGTCATGAGTGCGCTGTGGACTCCGTCCCTGTCGGCACGTTGGCCCAACAACCCTCCCCCGGGGCGGGGCGGGGCGGGGCGGGCGAGCACATCCCGCCCCGCCCCTGCTCCGCCCACATACCACCCTGGTCACACACACACAACAGGGGAGGTCTCCGGCCCGGTCCGGTCCGGCCGGCAATCACCGGCTTCGATACGCCAAAGTGAGAGATTCGATCCATCGATAGACAAACACAACACACGACAAGGCAGTGGGAGGTCCGTCCGCCCTGCCCTGCCCTGCCCCGCCCTTCCCGCCAGAGATTGAGTCCGCCTTTTGCTTTTTCGATGTGCTGCCCCCGCCTTGCCCCGCCCCGCCCCGCCCCACCCAGCATGGTTACATGCTTGTTGTGTGATGCACGCTCGAGACACACTGACCAGCAGGCAAATGCGTAAAAAAAGGAAAACGTTTTTCAAGTGTTAGCCGACAAAAAAGTGGTGCGGAGAGGGTGGATGCAACAGGGTAAAAAAAACAAGACTTCAGTTTTTTAAGGCTAAAAAAGGGAAAAACAAAATAGGGCACGAGGTGAATATAACGGCACGGCACGGCTGATTTTTACAGTCGTAATAACACTAACTACTGAGGTTGGAAATCCGCGAAATAAAACGTTTCCCTCCCGATGATTTTTTTTCTCCTTCTTTTGTACTGATTATTTCTGATGGCTGCAAACTATTTTATTTTACTTTACTGGCCTGCCCTTGTAAAATCATAAAGCTCTTAGCCAGCGTCATGATGACCCTCCCTTTCTTTTGAGCGACCCGCCCTAAAATGAAGTCATTATCTGGAAAAGGGCTATTATTGTAGATTCGGACGCCCACGCTGTATGCGTCGCAGGTATGAAATAATGAGCAAAGGCGACGGTTTTAGGGGGGGGGGGGGACCCCTGGCCTGGCTCCCTGAAATTTTTCAAGAACACCACTATGACAATAAATAAGGCTGAGATGAATAAATCATAACGCGTGGCGCGGACGCCGCTGCTGCTCCCCACCGCTTCTCCGCGGATAAGCCCACTTAGCGTTCACTTTTTTTCCTGGAGTGATGACAACATAAGAAGCGCCATACATGTCGCATGTGACATTGCGACAAGTGTTAATTGTATTATCACCGCCTCCAAGAGCGGTATACGGCTCGAGAGTTTCTATGCGTGCCGCATTTGTCACACCTTCATCCACTTTGATTTTAAACCGTAAGGCTTCTTTCGCGGGGAAATATGGAAAAAAAATAGAGTAATAGCAAAGAAAAATGTCCGTTACATTACACAAAAGAAGCCAAAGAGGAGACGATGCAGAGCACTTCTCTTTCCGGAAAATAACGTTTTTCAATCACGGTCCGCTCTAAATGAGTATTTGGGTTTTTAACTACGTCAACACAAAGGGAGATTTTTTTTGGCTCCGGCTAACGGAGGGAAAAAGTAGTCCGCTGGGACAAGAAACGGTGTCCGAGCGGCAAAAACAGCAGCCCGACTCGGGTCTCGCGTGAAAGTCCCGTCCACAGCACCGTTTATTTATCGCCCCGTGTTCGATCCCGCCTACGCCCTTTCGTTTTCACGAAAGTAAAAAAAATAAAATAAAATAGGGTGATAATATGATGAAGCCCGTAAAAGGCCACTCTGCTTTTCCCTGGAAGTCATGCCGAGAGACGCACAAAAACGAAAAGAATACAAGCGAGAGTAGACATTTGTCCGGCTCGTTTTTTCCTTCTTTTTCAAAATCGGCAGCCGGGTAAGTACTCCTGAAAAAGGGTGTTTTTTTTTATGTCAGAGCGAAGCCTGGTCATTGCATCGTCATGCGCCAGACCGGCTTCTGCAGCCTCGAAGGTCACTGAACTTACGTGTGACAAACACGCAAGAGCACTGCGCACCCTTCCGAGAGAGAGAGAGAGAGAGAGAGAGAGAGAGAGAGAGAGAGAGAGAGAGAGAGAGAGAGAGAGAGAGAGAGAGAGAGAGAGAGAGAGAGAGAGAGACCAGAGCTCTCGTTCGGACTCGCTGGGCCTTTCGAAACCAGCAGGTGGCAGGTAATGTTTCTCTAGTCGTGGGTGGGGGTGGGGGTGGGGGTGGGTGGGTCATCCCTCTCAATAGCAGGGCAAATGTGAGGTCATGGGTCGTCCCATAACGATTGCCTAAAGTTAAAAATTCCGTTCACACGGACGAATCACTTTTGACTGATTTTCCGCTGCGACGACCGACAGGCCATCCGATCTTTCAGAACCGAGAGCGACAATCTGTAGAGTTCCAGCAAGCGCGTCCTTTCCTTTCTGCGACCACTTCCGACCACACGACCGAGCGCGGCGCAATCAGTGTGGGAAAGGAAGAGAGCTCGTTATCCCACTCCGGCAAAACCAACGCACATACAAGTACACGCACCCAACAGCGCGACACTCCCCGAGGTGGCCGCGGTGCGCTCAAAGCACGCTCCGTCTCTCTCGCACTCCCTGCCCGGCCCGGGGGCGGAGCACGCGCTCCGTCTCTCTCGCACTCACACGCACACCCACACGCCGAGCCCGGGAGGATACGTTCCAGGAAGCTCCGCGCCGCGCTGCGCCGCGCAGGTCCGCAGGTCCAGGTCCCCGACCCGAAGGCTGGACGCCGCTCTGGTCCTCCGCACCGCACTTCCGAGAGGTCGCTTTCTCTGCGGTCACTTTGTGGCTTTATCTATTGTGCCCCTGGGGCGGGGCGGGGCCGGGCGGGGCCGGGCGGGCCGTGTCCGTCGCGGAGCCCCCCTCGGGGACCAGCCGGGGCCCCCATAAGGGCGCTGGGGAGGTGCGCGGGCCGGGCCGGGCCGGGCCCCGGGCTGGGCATTGTCAAGGAGATGATTAATATTTTTGTGGTCGCCGCGTTATAACGGCAGAGACAAGTGCGCAGCCCACACAAACACACTGGGAACCGAAACACACAAATTGCTTGTCGTGGGTGCCGTCTGCCGTCCAGGGCTCATTACTCGTGTCGTGTCCCCTCCTTGTCATACGACAGTTATCAGAAACGCATTCGAGATGGGCGAGGCGAGGCGAGGCGAGGCGAGTCGACCCCGGGTCAGGCCGGAGTCACGTTCGCTTATTATTTCGCCGGAAGGTAACGGCGCGCAGGTAGCGGACAGGTTACGAGTGCGTATTGCAAGCGACAGCAGAGGACGACCTTTCTCAATGATATACCTCAAGTCCCTGCACATCGCTTTAGATATTTTTGATAACAAACTTTGTATCGTCTTCATTGAAGCAATGTTACGCTACGCACTCTCGCTTTTTCAGGCGCCGCGGCGACGGCGGGGCACTCGACGACAATTTGCTGAAGCGATTTGAAAAGTCCTCTGTCGGAGGACTTGTTAGCGTGCGCTCGCGTCTGCAGAGTGTCGAGCTTGTCGGCGTTGAGGGGGCGGTGGCGGGGGCGGGGGCGGGGAGGCACGTGGGGGGGACAAATAAGCACACGCATGAGTATGTTCGGGGGCCTCCGGCCCGGGAGTCCTCCGCGACAGGGTCAGGGTCACCTCCATCCTCGGCCCGCTTCCGTTTTCCCCGGGCAGAGCACTTCCTTTTAACGTGGCGCCCCCTAAGGAGGAGCAGTGGCGTCAGCACGCAGGCGCTTTAAAAACAGAGACGGTCGTTTTGTCTCGTAGGGAGAAAAAACTGTTGGCAGTGAGGGGAGGGGAAGGGGAGGGGGGGGACATGTCGACTTGGAGATGTCGACAAGCACTTAAGACCAGACCGGCCTGCTGGGTGGCGCCCTAGGGTAGGGTAGGGGAGGGGGGGGGGCTGCCCTGCCCCCGCCCCTGGCGCGTCTCCCGTCAAAGAGAGGCTGCGAAACGCAAAGCCGGGTAGTTTTTCGCGGATGTTTGAATGTCGCGAGAGCAGTGCGCGGGCTCAGGCTGGGCGGTGCGCAGTGCCGTGCGCGCTTAGTGACGCCCCCCCCCCCACCCCACCCCCCGGCGACATTCACAGACCCCCGCGACTTTTCATACGCTGCATGATCGGGCACAAACAAATTCACGTCTACGACAACGGTTGTATTTTTTCCCCGCCGGGGTGCGCGTCGACTTTGCGCCGCGCCGTTCGCATTAACGTGCAATGTCGAAGGGACGAGAGAGAGAAAAAAGGAGGTATGATGGTGCGTAAAAAGTGCGGCAAGGTCGTGAATACACAAAGCCGCGACGCGAGGGGCTTCTAAAATCGGCGAGAGAAAAGAAGAGTTTGGTTTCCATCAGAACGCAAAGTGGTTATCGCCCCGCCCCACCCCGTACCTGGCGCGCCGCGCCGGCATAGACAGGTACGGCTGTAGAGGCGAGAAAATGTGATGAAATATTAGAACAAACAGTCATGCAGCGCTCATTCGAAAGGCAAACACATTCGGTTTCACAAGGGCGCGCGGCCCGGTCTGGCCTGGCCAAGCCTAGCGGCAGCAGAGAAAGGATGTGAGGATATAGAAGGCGCAGGAGAGAAGATCACGTGACAGCGACGTCAACTCACGACATTTTGTATTATTTGAAAATTATGAAGAACCCAGCAATAATTTTATTTCAGCCACCGTAATCTGTTGGCGACACCCATAAGCTACGTTTTAATTCACCGCCGCCAAACAGCAGCAGTTTTCTTTCTTTCCTCCCTCGTGGCGCCTGGGCTGCTGCCTCCGGGCAGCCCCCTGCTGGCGGGGAGGATTACGGACTTTGAGAGACAAACTGCCTTTTTTCTCCTGTTTGCAGTCCGGCCCGGCGCGTCGCCAACCGCCCGGTAGATCCTGAGCCGTGCGCGGCGTGGCGGAGCAGGGCGGGGTGGCGGGGCGCTGGCGGGTGGGGTGGGGCGTAACTGCCGGCTGACGCGGGCCGGGGGCAGAGGGGAGCGGGCCGAGCGAGCGAGCGAGCGACACTTTGGAGACTTCTGTGATTGGCTGACGAGCCCCAGGGACACGCCCCAGCCCAGCCCAGCCGCGCTAGGCCCCCGCTGCCCTGCCCTGCCCCGCCCCGCCCCGCCTCGCCCCCACCACCGCCGCATGGCGGCGTCGCTCCGCTCGCCTCTCTCCTCTCTCCTCGACGCCGCGACGCCCAGCACGGCCCGGCCCCTCTGGTTCGACCCGACGCGACGCAACGCTCTACCCGCGCTCCTCCGCCCAGCTGCGCTGACTGACTGCCCACCGGGGCGGCGTCTGCTACAACTGCGCCCAGAAAAATCCGTTCTCGGCACAAGAAATGCTCTTGCAGTGTGCAAGAACATTTACTTCGCGCAAGGGAATTTTACTTGGTTCAATGAATTTATGGGATTGAGCTAAGCGCACGCTCTTGTAACGAGAATTGGCTTTCATTTTGGGTGTGTCGCGCATTGTACGCCTGCGCTCAAGTTATTCCCAATAATTCAGTTGTAGTTTAACATTTGCAGTATTAACTCCTCCTGTTTTATTTATTTTTGATTATGGAGCCGCGAAACACGAAACACGCACGCGCGGTTTTTTTTCCCATTTTTAAGCAACATTGCGACTCAACTCTGAAATGAATGCGTATAATGGAATGAGAAAAATTCCGCGTTTCCGCGCGAAGCGGAGGGTTTTGATTATGCAGCTTCGCGATTGGGCCGCGCTGCGCTGCGCCGCGCTGTCCCGCGGGGCGGCGGCGCGACAGGACGCGCGCACTGCCGACCGGTCAGTATTTCACATTGTGCGTGCGGCCCGGCCCGGCCGGCCCGGCCAGGGGACACGTATCATATTGCTCAACATTTTCTCATTTTCCTGCTAATAGTTCTAAAAAAAATAAGGGAAAAAATCAAACAATCCTTTTTGCTTTATCATGTAGGGGTCTCGTCCGTCCCTCGCGAGCGTTTCCACGAATTAAAAAAAAAAGTGTATGAAATGTATTGCAATCGCCCGATTTGACAAAAAGTAAAAAACATACTTTTGTCCCGTTACAGCGCGAAGCTGAAAATATCTATACACTGCAGTCGTGTTTGCGCATTTTCGCCCTTTCTAGGAGGAGCGCGAGGGCGGCGGATACACGAGGCAGCCACTCCTTCCCCTCCCTACCCCTGCCCTGCCGTGCTGTCAGACCCGCGCTGCTGGAGGGGCACATGATATCGCATAAGATACCCCCCCTCCCTCCTCCACTCCACCCCTTTGGGACGGGCTGGGCCCTCAGCAGCACCGGCACCGGCCTGCTGCGACCGAATCAATCCGCTGGTCCCACCGGGGCGGGGCGGGGCGGGGCGGGGCGGGGCGGGGCCGCTACAGCACGCAGCGCCACCTCACCCCGCCCCGCCCCGCGGACCACTTGCATCGGACGCGGACAAGAGCGTGCAGGGGAGTTGCAGGGGGGCCGTGTCCTGGACGGCACCCACGTTGACCTGTACGGGTGCGGGCCAGGCTGGGCCGGGTGCAGTAAAACGCTCTAAGTGGCTACCCCGGTGCTGAGCGGCGCTGACGCGGTGCTGAGCGCCGCTGAGCCGCGGTTCTCCCTGCTGCTGGAGCTGCTGGAGTGAGTCATCGCGGACCTGCCGGCCCGGCCCGGCCCCGCGCTCTCCCCCGTGACGGCGCGTCCCCGTTGAGACAATGGCGCGCGCTCCCGCTGCAGCGCATGCAGTGTCTTTGGAAAGTGAAACCGGAGCGGAGTGTGGCCCCCGCGCCCCGCCCCGCGCCCCCCGGGGGGCCCCGGCCGCGCGCGAACAGTGCCGAGCCCCGGCCGGGGCGGGGCGGGGCGGGGTCCACCTCGAGTCCAGTCTCCTCTCCAAGCAGGCGGCGGGCAGCAGGCCACACGGCTCGGCTGGCGGTAAAACAGTAGCACTGCCCCCTCCCCTCCCCTCCCATCCCCCGGGTCTATAATACACACAGAGAGTGGCAGTCCAGAGCGGCTCTGCCCGGAACGAAACCCCTGCCGAGCCGAGCCGAGGCTGGACGGCTGAAAATGTAGGTCACGGCGCGGTGCGGTGCGGCGCGGGGTGGGCCGGGGCCGGGGCCTCCACGGGACCCGTGGCCTTGGACTGTCTTCATTACATTCTTCCGAGCAGTCGCCCTTTTGTCCGTAACTAGGTCGCGGGGTGCCCTGCCCTAGTAGTGCTGGACCACGGGGCGCTTACCTCGCTAATGGTGACGAAACAGCGCGCC